>JAVHNF010069180.1:3270-17009 GCA_034783455.1 Micropsitta finschii | reverse complement strand
CCCTGCCCATGGCAGAGGGGTTGGAACTAGATGATCTTAAGGTCCTTTCCAACCCAAGTATTCCGTGATTCTCTGCAGGTTTTGCCCATGGGACAGCTGTGCACTGTCCACGTTTCACTTGACAGCTCTCCACAGATTTCCATCAAGACATATAGAAATCACACCAAGTTTCTAGAGAAGTTTAGCTCATGTCACGTTTTCATCACTCCCCCGACGAGCTCTGACAGCAGCTACCTGCCTCCTCCTCTGCTTTCAAAATAACCTTGTCATGAGCAGGATCAGCAACAAGCACAAACCTCCTCTAGAGAAGAACCAAGACAACTGACAAAGTTTGCACCAAATCATGACCACAGTATTTTAAGCCTTCTGGGCACAGTTACGGCCCCGTTGGCAGCCCTGAATTCATGTAGAAAGAAAACATGGGAGAAAGAGGCAGATCCAAGAAGCACAGGAACCATTCAGCAGCCAAACAGCTGCATGCTGAGAGCAGGACTCTCATAGCACAATTCATTTCCAGTCAGACCATTGGCACTGCACAGCCCCGGACCTCAGACAGGCCCGAGCATCACACAGAGAGCCTTGAAACCTCGCTGTGCCTTTGACAGATAATCTGTGCGGCCATGGGCAACCCCATTAATCTCACTGACCTTTAGTTACCACTTTGTCTGCTATGAGAGTAGCTCTTTATCACTTCTGGAGCGCTTTGCCAGCTGTGGATGAAAACAATTACACAAAGAGGAGGGTTTGGATGGCTTTTCTAATTGTCAGAGACAGTCTGAAAGGTGCTTCATCTCCCTACCACTATGTAAAAACATATTTGGTCTGCAGTGCTACCACAAAGTCGGTTTCCCAGTTCTCTGAGTTAGAGTATGATAGGTAATGAAGGCAGGATTCAGAGCACGGGATGAACAGTCTCATGTGAGAAGAATCCAGCTGCAGAGGTGAAGCATTGCCTAATTTTTATCCTCATGGAGTTAATTTTAGAATCCCATTGCAGAGGTAAAGCACTGGCTATATCTTATCACCCTGGAGTTAAGTTTTTAGCTAAGAAAAGCCAAGCTGAGGATTGGCTCCAAGGATCACACAGTGTGTGGTCTCCCCATGTGAAGAGCTCTGCGCGGCTCTCACTCATGTTACATGAACTACTTGAACAAAATTAGATTCAGAATAATATTTATAAAGCCGAGATCCGCAGAAGGTTTTGCCATCACCTGGGTACAATCCCCTCATTCACAAGAACGAGCTCGCAATTCTTCTGCTCAGGGACACATTCAGAAGATGAAGAGGGGTTTATCATGGAATTTTAAATGGATTCCCCACAAAGAAAAAAATTGGGGAGACAGAAAAGGACAGCGTTTGAGTGAACATTCCTTTTAAATCTTACTTCTCTGCGGTTGCCTGTCAGGGATACAAAGGTTAAAGTACTGTGATCAGGACATTTAAACCATGTCAGTTTTATTGTGGGACCCCTTTCACCTCGCCACAGTGACTGAATGTAACGCTGAAAGGCTTTGCTGAACACAAATGTCATCCTCAGCACTCACATGAAGCCTAAACACAGGGGCTAGAATTTTGCTCTCAAGATGACAGCTCTATCCCTGAACCAACCCCTCTCTCTACTACATTACCCCTGCTCTGTCTTCAAAACAAACCTTCCATTGTTCTGTGGTTTTAATGAAATATAAAGTTAATCAACACAAGGAGATACAGGTTTTAGTTTCTGTCCTTTGGGGGTAATTTAAACAAATATTTAGCTTTAGCCTACTTCTAAGGTATATGTCAATCAGTGGCAAACTCCTGTGTGTTATTCATGTAAAAGAGTACCTGCTGAGCACTTGGTACTCCTAGCAAGCAAGAGGAAGGAGACAGACCAGTGATAAAATACCATTACTTGTTAAGTTTGTGGTTTCTTTTAACACCTGGTACGTAAGAGCAGAACATCTGACTAACCCTCATGAATGAAGATCTTGCACGTCAGGTACGTTACCTGTTTTTACAGGGAGTTGACGTACATTTAACTTCAGAAGCTCTTTTTCCACCTACCCAGCATGGGAATTTCTCTGACCAATGCTCTCACTACCCCAAGGAGCCAAAAGAAGTCAGGAAAGCAGAGCAGGGAGGAATATTTCCCATATTTCAACTCAGGTTCCGTACTTAAGTACAAGGGCAGCTCAGGAAGGTAATATCCCATGTGGTTTTAAACAAATCACAGGATTTGAAGTGCAGGAAATCCCATATTCGGTGTGACATCTGGCAACTTTTATTTAGGATGGATGGCGAGAAGTAAAAAGGAGTAAATACCTTCTCTAAAGGCACAGAACAAACCACGGTACAGACAGGGTGAGGATGTAGGACACAGACCACCCCCTTATCCACGTGATTGTGTTTTCCCTCTGTCCTTGCAAAGTCCTGTCTTTTCTAGAATCAAAGCACACTGTCATGGGTTTATATAAACACTGACTGACCTTTCTTGCCCAGGTTTCTCTTTAATCAAACCAGATTTTGTCACTCCTCCTGCAGTTTAGAGCACGCACCGCACTCGGCCAGGTGTACAATGAGAACTACTTGGAGGCTCTTCACTCAACCTCTTTGTTCAGGTGATGACAAGTTCAGACTCCATGAAATGAAGATCTGCTGACCAGAGGCTCTAACACTGAATGTCCAGACTTCTGTACGATTCAAACATTTACAGCCCACCCCTTCTACCCATAACATCGCCCTAAGGACTCTAAACCATTAGGAATCTACTGGTGTTTCAATTCTCTCTCATTTCCATGAGATTATTTGCACAGATATCACACAGTGATGATTCTTGGGACACAAAACTCCATTAACAGGAGTGATGTGCTGTCTAAATTTAACTCTCTATTTGTTTTCTCTTCAGTTTCTATAGAACAGGAGGAGTGATGCAGATGGCTGACAGCAGCGAGATTATAGTGATAGCTGTAAAATTTGATGACTGTTATCAAAAGCATCGTGTGGCTCATGGGAGCATGTGGCAATTAAAAGAAAGGAAAAGGAAAAAGCATTTCCAAGCTTATCCTAGGCAGCGGAGTTTGCAAAAGCATTTTGTCACCACACTCCACAAATTACCATTACCAAAAGTAAGTTTCAAGCCAAACATGAAGCACCGATGCCCACTTCACGTAAGAAATAAATACCTTAAAGGAATGTTATCTCAGGGCACTCCCTGTGCACTAAGGAATAGCAATAGCAAAGGGGGGTTTAAAGCCAGTTTCATACTAAAGGATTTATTAAAATAAGAAGATCAGTACTTCAAACCTTAACTGATACTGGTTATGTGAAGCAATACCAGGAATAAATCTGTGAATGGAATCTATGTGCTGTGCAGTAGCCTGAATCAATGACTAAAGCTGCTAACCCCTTCTTCTTGAATCTTCTCATTCCACTCATTAATAAGTCTTATTCACTGTCCTGAAAATCTGGCTGCTGGAACATCCTCTTATTCTACATTTTCCACAGCTACAGTGTTACTCAGCACTCTCAGGAGAAAGTTGGTGTCATCTTCCGATAGTGACAGCTCTTCATCTGAGCAGGGTAGGGGCTGGGGGGGACTTTGCTTTTAGAGATAAAGCCATATTGATAACATGATAAGAAATCTGAGGAAACCACATGCATTAAGACGGGAATCTTTCTAAAGGAATTTCTTTTTTTAATAATAGACTTGTTCTCTCTTACTCCCCCCCTCAATTCACCCACACAAACTGTATGGAAAGCACAAGCTTGCATATATTATGAGTAGTCTCCATTTCTTTGTAATCCTATTAATAATTATCACCATTTCTCCAATTAATACTAGGACATTCTTCTCTATAAACTACAGGCGTCCCCAGCAGCCGTTTCATAGACTGCAATTGGGAAAACACAGTCTTCATGTAAACCACATCCTCTTTTTTCAGTGAGAGGTATTATGCACATTAAAATATTAATCTCCCCAACCACATCTCTGCTCAAAACACCTATTTTTAAACCTTGACTTCACTGTCCATAAACCATTTAATCTCGGTTCTCATGCAGCTGCAGACTGAAGTTATGCACAAGCCACATCCAACTGACAATATTCTTTGCCTTCATTTCTGGGTTACTTAAAAACTACAATCTCAAAGCAAAGGGAGGTTCTTGTCCTGCTGAGGTCAGGATCAGAAGTGAAGGACACCCCATGGAACTGCAGCAAGAGTGGAAGTGTACAGTTTGAAATATTATGGTTGGTTGCCCCTATTAGATTTCCTTTGGTATATAGGGATAATATAGTCTAATATAGTGTATATTACATACAATATCTACAAATATTTATTGCTTTAAATGTTAAAGAATCTTATCCTTAAACAAGACCTTTAAAAAGTAACAGCTTTATATTCCACACTGCACTTGGGATTTAACCTATAGCCTTTACTTGAAGTCATGGAGTTCTGTGGTTACTCTAGTTACTCTTGGAGGAAAACACCCACACGTTCCAGTTTAGAGAGCAGCCTTCTGCTTCACCATGCCAACCACAGCCAGGCAAGTGCAGGAGGCCAGCAGGCAGCACGGGCATTGTTTTGGAGCTGATTTGCAGCCCACAGTTTAATGCAATGATACTTCTGCAAATTACCAAGACAAACATGCGAAGCCCCACAAGTTTTGACCAAGTTTCATTTCGATGGAGCAGTTAACCATGCTAAAGCATTCACTCTAAAGAATTAAATGCTGAACTCATAAATTCAAAGGAACACCACCACTGTCTGATACTCTTTTAGCAGTAGAAAATACTGTTTTATTTTTATTCCACATAGCAGAAATTGCTTTAGAAACTATGAAAGTCAGAGTAAGACACTGTAACTTTGTAAAGAAATACTATCTAAAAAGACAAATATGGAGAATGAAGACATGGAAAGATGAAATTAGCTGAATTTTCTTTGGGAAATCATCTATTCTGTAGAAAAATCTGATTTTGATCATTCTAAAGCTTTCCATGTAACAGCCGCACAGCTCTGGCTACAGCTTTCCAAGATGAAATTCCCAGGACTGAAGAAACAGAATCTGTTCATTTTCAGTCCCTGTGCCAGTCATTACACATAAGATCCCTGGGGTCCTGTGTCAGGAAACTAAAGAGAATCCACTCCAAAGCAAGGTACTTAGCACAGTCTCCTGTGAGAAAAGGGCTGATGTGGGCTGAAATACCTGGAGGGCAAGAAGGACTTCCAAAATTTCCATGAGGAAATGAGAAGTCAAACCTACTTTTGCCCATTTCCACTTCCAGAGCTGCTCCACAAAACGGTCTCACAGTGTCTGAAACGGAAACCTGGAATTCTCTGGTCTACTGTGCTTGCCACTAGACTGGCCTGGTTTCTCTGAAGTCCTTCTCTCCCCATTAATGCTTCTCTTCTGCTTAAAGCACTGGCTTCAACCCTTCACCTGACCAAAACAGAAGCAAGAGAGCCATTTCCCATCTTGATTTTGTTGTCTTATCTTGATTTTCTCTTGATGGTTTTAGTCTACTGGCAAGCATCAGGAGCGATGAGATCATTGCAGGAGGCGGCATCTATTCAGAGGAGCTCAGAGCTCCCAAGAACACAAAAATAGTTCCTATTACATTTTACTCCTTGGCAAAGCATTATTAGATTATATAAAAGGCAACAGAAATAGCTGGCACAGATGCATGTAAAGTACTTTAATGTTAATGGCAGTGCTGCATCATTCTGGTTCTCGTCCGGAAACCTGTAGTCTAGGTAGGTCACATTTGTCTTAAGCTGAAGTTCACTACAAATGTACTGATACAGGCTCCAGGCACCAAGTGTGGCAGAGGGAGCCACACAGTTTGTGAATTGAGATGGAACTGCCTGAAGAAGTCTGGCAACTAAGTCAGGCAAGAGGAGAAGAAAAAACCATGTGGATTCCTGAAATGCAGCTGTAAATGCACAACAGGGCCGTTGCACAGTCAGAGTTACCATCGTACCAAGAGAGTTCTCTTTCCTATAGTGAAAATGACAATAATTCATCTTCAAGAAAACAAATACTCTGGTCTGCTGGAAAAGTCCCAGCACTGAGATCTTCCAAATGCCTACAGACATGGCAGGTGGATAATGGGATAATGCTCTCCACAGCAAAGTGACAACTGTCCTCCAGCTATTCAGTCTTTGATTTTTTTGGGGGGGGCGGGGAGGGCAGGGAGGGAAGAAGAAAAGAGGAAGAAAGGGAAATAGGCTGTAGAGCAAACAGAATGGCTGAGGAGCTATCTAGGAACACAGAAGCTCCAATGCAATTACAATACAATGATAAATCCTTCCTGTGCATGACCCTGGACAAGTGACTTTCAAGTTAGCTCTGCTTTCTAAGAGCACAGCAATAGCAACACATGTCCAGCTGGCATGAAGATACCTGGATAAGAGAGTTAAAAACACTTCAGCATTGCAGTATTGATGGTCGTAGTGGAATATTAGTCACAGACAGGCAAACAAGAAGTGCTTTGCAGACACACAGATCACATTAAAAGGAAATATTAACCAGCAGTAGTTGTGGAGAGCTTTCTGGAGGGATCTAGCAGTAAACCCCTGCAGAAAGGTTCCACGTTAAGCTCCCAAACAAGAAACTCTACCCATGCAAAACCATCTACCACAGTTAGACCATGAGCCACGTGACTACTTTTAATGAAGAGGAGGTGTAAAAAGCTTGTCCACTCCAAGCAAAAAATAAACCCACTTTTACAGGCAGCTGGTGTTTGATTTGAATGTGCACGTGTACATACCACTGGATTAAGAAGCTCCGATCCCACTGCAGCAACACTATCTGTTACTACCACCAATGGCTAAAAACTCTTCTGCTATGTCTGGAAGTGTTCTTCACCTCTGGAGTTCGAAGGTCAGAAGTTTACTCCTCATGATGTCTGGCCCAATGACAGATCAAAAAAGGCACCTGGGAAACCCACCACTGACAATATAATTCCACCAAAAAACATCCAAGTGATCAATTACTGTTATTATCAGTAGCAGTGAATAAGAAATACTTTTTCTGTCCCCAGAAATGATGATGATGACTGGAAAACCCATTTGTATTGGAAAATGCAGGACCCTTCAAGGTTTTTTAACATACATAAAGTGAGAGGTATACACTTGGTTTGGACCAGGCACAGTGAGAGTTCAATCCCTGTACCCTACATTCTAAGCAAGCACAGTGACCACCAGCCGGTGGACTGGGCTGCACTGGTGTTTCACCTCTGGGCCATTCAGGCATTCCTGTGCTGGCTTGCCACTGCTCTCCTCATTCAGGCATCAGCAAAGTTAAGTTTTGTTCTCATTAAGAGGCACTTCTGGTCAGCTGGCATTTTGCCATGGAAGTGACTAAGAGAAAAGATGCCCAACTGTTAACCTTTCTTCTTTTGAAAGTGAAGCTGCAGACAGCAACAGCCCTTTTCTGTGTCACCAGAGCATCAGCTCCAGAGGCCTGAGTGTAAGCAGCATGCTTAGATGTCACATATCCTCTTATTTAAAATGGATTCAATATGAAAAGTTTAGGTGAGATCGAGTATCAGTTACATAAATCTACCATTCCCTAACTTACAGCTACTGTACGTTTCTCTTAGCATATGTATAAGTACACACAACTTACACACTTACTATACAGTTACAGTTAACGCACCAACATACAAGAGAAAGCTAAAAACCAGGTATTTGTCAAAAAAAGTACAGAGAAGCCTTCAGCAAAGTCCAAGGAATTTGCTTTGAAGACTTCTCCTTGGAACAGACAACAGCAATTTGAATAATGTGACTCACTGGAAGGAAGGCTGAGATTCTGCAAACCATCAGTATTCCATGTCCTCCCTCAGCTAACTTTGCCTTGTGCACATAAAGTGCCTGACTGAACTGAAATATAACTATGTTTTAAAACAGGAACATCAGAAAGTTAAGTATGTGCTAACAGTAATGGGGGAGAGTGGTGGCCATCAATCCTGTTGCTGTCAGGCCTGTTCTGAAGAATGGCTCCAGTTTTCTCTCTAGTGACTGAGTCTGCACCAGCAGGTCATTAGTGAGCAGGAATTAAGGGGCTCACAAACTACATCTTCTTTTCCTGAAGTGGAATGCACCATTTGACTGCAAATCCAGCCTGCTGAAAAATAGCTGTGTTTCGTCTGAGATAACAGGCTGGAAAAGGGATTCCATAATCAGGGAAACCAGAGTTGAAAGAGTTCTCTTCCTAAAGATGCAAACTGAAAAATACATGCTGTCTTGAATTACAGTTACACTTCCACTGCAGAAAGTTTGTATTAAGACCCATTACAAAAAAATTTCCATACAAAAGAGCAAGAGAAAAATCATTGTTCCAACTGTGCTCATTTCTTCAGGCTCATTAAAGAAATTGAGACAAAACAGTCTTTGATCTCAGGGATTGCTACAAAGCAATTGCACGTTTCAAATGAGACATAACCATTCCTAAGGAAACAAAACCTCTGTGCAAGGACAAAGTCAGTCCCTGAAATGGAGAAGCCTCGGCGCTTACCTCTTTCCGAGCAGGTCAAATTTTGGGAAGTAGTTTCTCAGAGCACCTCAGACATTCCATGTGAAGTGTTGTGCTGCAGGAAACTGCTGCAAAACTTGCTGATTTATTCCCCCACTTGGTGTGCATGCTGAACCCCAGCAGAAATCCCATGCAGGCACAAAAAGAATAATAAAGGACTAACAAGCCCAAAAGCCACAGGAGAAAGCACCTCAGCCCTTGAGCAAAGCACAAAAAAGTTCAACGGGGAAATACAAAGGAAATCCAGCGACAACTGAAAGTTTGGATAAGAAACAGGAAAAGCAAGCTTGCTCCCTGCCTGTAGTCCTGGCTAAAGGTGCCTCTCCAAGCAAAATTCACGGCGAGCCCCAGCTCCTCGGAGCAGATGGTATTCACACATTATTCCCGAGCAGCAGCATTCCCCAGTCCAATCAGGAGGCAGCACTCAAAAGCCAAGCGCTTCCCAGACTCGGTTACAGTTTTCAATAGCTATAGCACAAGATGAATGACTCAGAAAATGAATAAGCAGGGAAAATAAAACATGTCTCTCTCCTAGGCAGAGGCACAGGCAGCTCAGCAGCCCCGAGTGTGCTGAGCACTGGCTTCACGCTGAAGGCACCTGCTTTTTATCCCTAAATCCTAAAAGCTGATTACATTTTCTGTATCTTTAATTTGTGGGATCTGGTTCATCTTGGGTTTGAAGGCACAGTAAGAGTTAAATCTTTGCTTTTCTTTTATTCAGTCTTAAAAGCAACAAACACTTGTAAGAGCCATGAAGAGGATGAACTGTATGTGTGCTCTTCCAGACAAAAAACTCCTGATAACTCAGTGACACTTCTTATGCCATCTCTTACCAGATACATATGCTTACATCTAAGATGAAGGCCTAACTTTACAGATCCTGTTGCAAATTACATGAAAAAAAGAAAGGTTGATTTTAAACCTGTGCCTCCTTAACAGATTAATGCATCCTCTGGTTTTGCTTGAAGTTTACCAGGAAACTTTAAATTACAATGAACCAAATACAACTAAGAAGCAAATGAATGAACATCTACCAACTTTAAGGTGAAGTACAACCATTACCTGAAAACTGGCTAAACAGAACCAGTAAACTACTCCCAAGTGCTTTTCTTGGCTTACAGACCATTGTGACCAGTTCACCCAGAGAGCACTGCTAAATACAACCCCTCTGCTCACTGCCTGGCTCCTTCTGACAGCTGCAGCCCAGGTTAAAGGATGATCTGCGAAACAAAGCAAGTTCCTCATGGACATGGAGCTGCACAGCACCAGCAGATCTCCCCCGGAAGTGCACTCGGGAGCTTTCCAAAACATACTGAAATCCCCTTTAGTTTTCTAACAGAAGAGGCTGCAAGGAGGTGACACAATGTTTAACGTTCCTATACCAGCTCTCACTGCTGTCTACATGCAATGCTTTTACTGCTGCCACGTAGAAATTAACTCTGGGTTGGTGGAAAACACGCTGCAGTGAGACAAGTGGAAGCAGTTAGATCAGCAAAGCTATTTGGGGTGAGCAGCATTCTCCCAGGTCCCCCCGGCCATTTTCAGATGTTTGTCTGTGGCTGTAAATTGATCCTTTGCATTCCTGTCTGACACATGAACTGTGAAACACTCTTCAGGGATATTCTCTCTGCCATGAGTAATGCTCTGACAGCGTTCCTGCAGAACAGACGAGCAGTTGTAGACACAATAAAATATCATGAACTTGGGTCTAACTTTTATGAAGTCGGGTGTTTTTTCTTCATTGTACAACACAGAAGAGAACTCTATTAGCATCTTACTCTCCTATTTTCAAAGCACTAAGGATCAGGCTTAACAGCAGGACCTACACTCAGTGCCATGCCATGCCCTCCCAGTGGTTAAGCAAACAAACCCACACACACAGCTAGAGCACAGAGAACACTGCCTTGTGTTACTACATCTGCCACAGCTGCCACCAACTTCCCAGCTACAGCCAGAGAAGTATTTAGAGGTGTTAAACCAAACT
This sequence comes from Micropsitta finschii, assembly GCA_034783455.1. NCBI lineage: Eukaryota > Metazoa > Chordata > Aves > Psittaciformes > Psittacidae > Micropsitta > Micropsitta finschii. The sequence goes on along the minus strand of JAVHNF010069180.1, from coordinate 6,514 downwards.
AGAAGCGTATCTAGATCTGGGAAGAAAACAAACATTTCTTGAAACTTCACTTTGGCAGACATTTTCTGATCACTGCATTAAGCTCAGCAGCCAGAATCATTGACTACTGACTCACTTAGCAAGGCATATGGTCGGCCTCTGAGCCTGCACCAGCAGGAGCACCGCTTTGCAATTACATCTTTCCATGTGCTAGTTCCTTGGAGATGCTCAGAGGAGAAGCACATTTAAATGTACACATGGTTACCGTCATGCTCTAAATGACATGATAACCACATGTAAGCACTGAGAAACTGAAATGGCTGGAGGTAAGCCATTTATTCTTTCTCTCCCTGGCATGCAGTGCGTTTCTGAGACACGGATGTGAAGCGGCCCTGTCGGTCTTTCCAGGCATCACCAGAAGAGGAGGCTGCTGCGCAACATCTTCCTTGTTACATGTATGGGACCACAGGAACCTTTGATTAAAGCTCTGAGAAAAACCCATTTGACTGACTCCTTGTCATGATGTGGGGCCTCAGCTCTCAGTAAGGACTGACAGTTCCTTCTGCGGCTTCTCCAGTTTCTGTTACTTACTACCAGAATCTTATGAATTTAAAGGCTTCTTATGCATTAGATGTACTCTTTTAATTCCTCCCCATCTCTACTCCCATGAAATCCCTTGTTCCCTATTTTCCAAATCAGACACATGAACAAAACATTAAGAACGTTTGGGTTGGATCTTTCCATTGTTTTCTGCAAATTCTACTGAAGTCACCAGATAGCGCTTGTGCGTTGGTTCTGGTTTTGCCAAAGAGTTTTGGTGACAATAGAGAAGCCCACTGAAATTTAGAACCTCCTTTCCCATAAAAATTTATTAGCTGGCTCAGACTTGCCTTTCAGTACAACACATCTTTCCTGTGAGTTATAGTTAGTACCTCAATACCGCGCAGGTAAAATGGAGAAAATATAGAGCAAAACATAAAGAAAAGGGTTGCCACCAAGAACATGCCTACCGCTGTTATCAACAAACCACCAGGAATTCAGTATTTGTCTTCTCTAGGTAATACACTGCCCTTTTGGTTTCAATATTTCCTACCAACAAGCACATCTTTCTTTATCTCTCTTTAGTCATAAGCCACAAAACAGACATGGGGTAAGAAGTATAATGAAGAAAAGAACAAAGTATCATTGTCCCAGTACTCTATGGCATCTTCAGTATATAAGCTACAGTATATGCTTCAATTTAGAAGGCAGGGCCTCAGGGCACTCCGCTGAAATTAGTGTTGTCATCCTATTTTCCTTCTTTTTCTCATTACTAGATGCCTAAAAAGCACTTCTGAAGCAGCAATGCCACAGAATGCATGGGAAATTCCTGGATCACAGCCTTCTTTGGGCAACTTTCAGAAAGACATTTCAAAATATTTCACTATTTTTTACCTTATTTCTCATCTTCATTCTCTCAGAGATCTTCATTCTCTCAGAGATCATCTTATTATCCTTAAAAGAATATGAGGTTAAGAATGCACATCTACTGCCCACTGGATAAGGTGTCCCAAACTACATCATCTGCCAAACCCAGCTCAGTAGCAATGTTTGTGGCATTTCCCCTTCTACAGCTGATCTACCCTATCTCTTTGAATAAAAGATCAGACATCAGTCTAAAATATCAAGTGAAGACATCAGTCTTCACCTGCGGCAGTATCATTTGCTGGTCTCATGTTCCTGCACAACTCTGCTAACAAACCATGTCTAATCTACAAAAAATTCTGTTTCTTGCTTCTCTTCTCTCTACCAAGGGTGATTTTTAATGCACAAGTCATAGTTTGTACTCAAAAGTGTGTACACAAATACAACATCTTCTAAACCTTCACTGGCTTGCAGAAAGCTGCTGAGTTGTCATTTATTCTTCTAGCTGCAAGTGGCTATAGCACAAAAGTCTGTAGCTCTGATATGTCATCCCTCTGAAATGGGTAATTTAGGGTTATGGTTTCAGGATCAGCACATTCTTCAGCACTTTTCTTCCAAGAAAGAAATGTTGTGAAAAGAGTCAAGTAAAACCATGTGAGTACATCCAAAAGAACACATCAACACTCCGAACCAGGAGCCATGGTGAACTGACAGTCATCTGCCTTCATATTCCTGCATTTCAGGAAAGAAAATAGTTGGGGGGAGGGAAGAAAGAGAGTGGTTTAAGGATTTTTAAACTCCTTACAAAAACCTTTATGTGAGCCTTTCTCTGCAGCACAGATGGAGAAAAGTTACAGAACTTCTATCTCCTTTCCCAAACATCAACAGCATCCTAGCAAGCTGGTGTCCAGAGTGGTGCCAGCACTACAGCTCAGGGAAGAACAGAAAGAAAAACCCCAATAACCCTTTCACCCACAGGTTATTATTTCATTCCAAGCTTTATTAGTCAAGGCAACAGCTTAAATGTCACTTCAAGCCCTCAAATAAGTGAGTGGTCCTTCTCTGCTGCAGTTTCAAGCAATAATAAGTGTATGAGGTATCTCCATAAAAAGTTGGCAATTTGATTTGATGAGAAAAACAATCTGGGCTGAGAAATGAGACACCTTCTCAGCCTTGAATATTCCCCTACCATCCTTCCAGCTGATTTCATACATCTCTGTAAGCAAATGAAAGGGCTGCAGGAGGCAAAAGAGCAACTCTGCAACTCTGAAGTATATTATTGGCGCATACTCTTCAGAACAGCTTTTATCGTCATTAAGGATTTATTGATTAGGCTGCCAATAAGCAACTAAGAAGGAAGTGACACTGAATTTTAAGGGAGATGGTTACCCAATGCTGACCATCAGGTACAGCAAAAAATTAAGTAACAGTTCCCATTCTGCTGGCAGAAAAAAGGAATTCGATTTGGCATTCTTGAAGGTAAAAAGCACTTCCACAGTCAACACAGATGTTTCAAGTTCTGGTCACTTCCCAAGGCATTAATATTTGTCACATGAGCAATACAGTAAGATAAACACAACAGTTACCAGTGTGTTCATAGCAGTTCCTGAGCTGCCTGATAAACAAAGGGGCTGCTTTAAGAATGACAGCTACAAAACTGGGATTTACAGAGTTACAAAGGGGAACTACGGAAGGTTCTGCAATACCTAGTACCAAGAGTGCTCACTTATCTCTCATTTCCCAGTTTATGACAATTTCCAGAGTCTGCCTACTTATTCAAATATTTTGTAGGAAAACAAGTTTCTACACAACATGACAGAATATACTTTATATGTCTAAAGAGAAGAATGAGAAACCTGTG
>JAVHNF010069178.1:9401-22112 GCA_034783455.1 Micropsitta finschii | reverse complement strand
GTGAACTAGAAGAGGTAGATGGATTAGATTATTTTCTTGTATATAGCTCTTACTAACTTCAATATTGCTTTTACACCAAGTCAGGGTATAACCAAATGCCTTTAAAATAACATATTACAGTTCAACTTTCAAAATGTGTTCTGTTAAACAAAATAACATTTCATTTTGAACAGATGGACAAAACTTTCTTTTATGTGGAACAAAAGAAAATCTTCAATTAAAATGTTCAGAACTGCAGGCACCAACAAGTAAAAGGAAGCTTAAAGCTGTTTAGTCTAGCTTTATCTCAAAAGGCATTCATTCTCCAGCAGCTCAGTTCTCACTGGTATTCCAGAAACAAATTGTCTTACCTTGGTTTTAATGGAATGGCACCTTTCTAATTCATAGAGGCACAGCGTTTATTTCTTTCTATCTAAGGGTTTTAAAATGAATAACCCAATTATCCAGAATTATAGGGTTACTTGGTCTGCAGGATTTCATTCAGCATGGAAACAAACAAACAAACAAAAAGCACACAGAAAAAGCACAGCTGCAGCAAAGAATTTTGACATATCAACTACCTCAGGTATCTGTAGCCTGGCACTGAGCTATAACATGTAATGGACATGCACCCAAGTCTCTCCAGAAACAATAGATACTGACCTCAAAATATTTATATGCATAAAGTTACTTATAATGAAATACATTCTTTCCTTGGAAGACCTATCAGTGTGTCCTGCTATTCAGTCTTGTTACTGCTACAAAATGGCTGGTAAGCATCTTCATAAATAATAGTAGTAATTCATACTTATATATCAAGTTGCACTTAAATATCCACAGCACAATGGCTATTATAATACAGGAATAAAATAAGGAAAAATAAAATATGCTACATATAAAACTAGAAGAATATACACAATATTATTTCTAATACTCAGATTTCCACTTTAGCTGTTCTATAGCTAAACTCCAGGGATACAATAATTGAGCTCTTCAGAACTTTTATGAAAACTACAAACTATTTCTGAGCTGACACTTCAGCATCAGATATTTTAAAATTATTTCTGAAAATATATAGCAATTCATTGTCTGATTCTAGAAGAGTTTATTGTCTGATTCTTGGTTAGAATTGATCAGAAGTCTGATTCTGAAAAATCAGAATTCTGAGAGCTGAGGAAAACTATGAATTTCACTGCCTGATACTTGGCTTTCTCTTCTACCTTCACATCACTAGAAGAGAAAGAAGAAAACTCATCATTTTCTTGCAGTAGTATTAATGATTGATTCTTCTTACAGTTAACAGCAGAAAATGGATGAGTTTCTTTTTGTTGTTTTTTTGTTTTGTGGTTGTTTTATTTGGTTTGTTGTTTGGTTTATTTTCTTCTTTGTTTCCATTTTCATCCTTTGTGCATGCTAAAAGCACAGGCTTTTATCTACATCTAAACTGTTTCCTAAGTGTAAGAAAATTCAGGGAACATTTCCAAATTCTGCTCAGCTTCCTTAATTAAACTTGTCAAACCTAGATGAGCATCCCTATGAGAAACAGACATGGTTTTATGCAAGGTTAACGTTCGCTTAACCTCTTTCAGAGCCAGTCAGGATGCTATTACTGGCCTCCACAGTTTGAACGAGGTCTTACTAGCATTGATGGATTACTCCAGAAACTCCCTTCTAGTTAAAAGCATTTGAAAGACACCCAAGGGGAGAAATAGCATTATAAAAGAGAGATGTATTTATTTAATGCCAGGCAGGGACACCCTTAGAAAGAAGTAAATCAAAGATATCTCACACAGTCTTAGGAATGAGGAAAAGATAATGGAATGACAATTTTTGCACAGCCCTTTAATCAAGAAAAACACTAGGCCATAACAGAAAATCATAGTAAGTTATTTACAGGTGATCAGCATTTCAGGATGCTTGCAGAATAAGGAAAAACTTAGAGGAAATAAGTGCTTTTATTTAGACACTACTCAGAAAATGCTTAAAATCACTTGTTTTACTTACACAATTATGTATTTGTGGGACAAAGAGCATAGTCTAATGCAAATCACTACTACTGTGGAATGAGAAGTTCAATCAAAATAAGCTCCTTATTTGTTAAAGAAGATAAAATAATTACCATAGTTATTATGTATTTTGGGCTTAGTGAAAATGGTACTAACTTTACGCAATCTGAATTTTAGGAGCATGCCCTTAAGAAAAGAACTTGTATAACTAACATCACCCAGAGACTGCAGCAAACAGCAGTATAATTGGAGGACTTCAACCATTACACCTCACAGTTCTCAGGAAGATTTTGTTATGCTAGCTAAGCTCCCTGTGAAGTCATTGAAGTTCTTCCATTGATTTCGGTAGGAGATGAAACAGATCCATCTATAATAGCTTTGACCTTTTATAAGGTTGGGAGCCAGTATTGCACTAGAAACATCCACAGCCAAAGAATACCTATAAATCACTTTTTTCTAATGCAGCCATCTGCTAGGAGGTAGTGTTCCTGAATGAAAATGTAAGTATGAATTCTCTCTTGCAACAGGATGAAGCCAAAGACAAAAATCAAAGCTGCAGGCTGCCACAGCTTACAGGACTCATAAGAACAGCACGCTCAGCACACATCAGTCTCATACAACCGATTAGCATCAAATATGTCTGCCTTCAATTCAACAAAAAGGTCAGTGGATGTCTTGGGGACTGAGCCTGGTTTCTGTAACAAAACAACTGACCAGCTCTGTCACAGCCTCTAAACACAGTGCTGTTAAACCTCAGCATAGTAACTATTTGAGAACCTCAGCATTTTCTTCCAGATAGAGACCTCAGTTTTCAGTTGTTCTAGACATACATATAAAAAAAACCCACCTCCTTAAGCAGAAGAGGACTGATTTTTGGAGAAGTCAAGAAAGTTCCAGTAGCAGACAATCATCCCAGAACACTTCTCAAAGTTCTATAGAAAGCTTCAGTTTTGCAAGCGGATTGAAGTGAAAAGGGAAACCCTGGAAAATTGTTAAAATTAAACCTGAATTTATGAACTTACAACAATGATGATATCAACATCAAAAACTGTATTTATACCAGATGCACAGCAGTGTTAACGTATTTGTCTGTGCACAGTAACCAAATGCCACTGTTTGGTGTGTTCCCTTGTAAGACTACGCTAGGCAGATGCCGCTTTTCAGTGGGTATCCACCTGGAAACACATAACTATTGCTTCTTCCGCAAGAGCAACCAAGCCTCTGCTCCCATGTGCCACAGATCCAAGGAAATAAAAGGGGACAAGGAAGAAAGTCAGGAAAAGACGGGAAAGATGTCTGAAGGTAAAGCAGGGACCGAAAGCCTTATGAGAGAAGCAAGGAACAGCCAGTCTTCAAAAAGTACTAAAATAAAGGCCAGCACAGTGTGCACTGCAATCTAGAAAAGTTTTAAATTATAGAATAAGAATAAACACAAAACTTGGGGACCAGCAGGCAAGCCAGCATTACTATAATGAGACTTGCTTACAACTGTTTTCAGCATGCTTTTTCCAGAGTTGCAGTTTCTCATCATAAAAGATTATATTCTGCTTTGGTCTACTAAATTTTCTGAGTCTTTCTGGAATGTCTTCAACTATGCTTGCCTTAGCAAAAACATAGAACTACCTTGTTTCTCTTCAGATCTGGTCCTAGAAAAACATACCAGGGAACATAATCTGTTATTAAATTTACACTGCTTGTTCCCTGTGTCAATTCTGTTTGTATCCCCTTCCAAAGTGTTACATACATCTCTTGTCTCTAAATTCTTAGCACATGGGGGAGGTCCACAGGAGCTGAGCTCTAAGTACTCGGGATTCCAGTTAAGTACCTCACCGGTAACATGCTGCACCCTTTCCAGGATGGAAAACAGGCAAGGAAAACGTAACACAAGCGCCTTCTCCATTTAACACAGCAAGTGTGCACCCCTCAATGCAGAAACACAGCTCGTTGTGCTTTCAGATCACTTCCGATTTTAAGGTTTTGTTTAAGGAAAGAGAAACCTTTAAACGCAAGCGGAATCAGGCACCAGAACCTTAATTTATCAATTAGACGCCATCTGTGGACTGTGTTCCTTGAAGGAACTGCTGGGTGTGACAATGTGCTGCTGCCTGACAAAGTTGCTGCCAGCCTTGCTGCCATTTAATTAAATCTCTGCACTTAACTTTGATTGCAGCGAGTGCGCTGCTGGTTCCCGCCGATCCAGCCCCGCAGCCGCCTGCTGGGGCACAACTAACCATGTTTCCACAGTTCCAGCAGAAATTATGGGCTTTATTCCGAGCCTTTTGTCTTTTTTTCTGTCTTTGCCAAAAGGAAAAATAATAATAATAAAACCCCCAGTGATTCCGGCGTGCTAAAGCCGTAACACCCCACATGCAAAGAAGCAGCAACTTCCATGTCTCCCAACAAAAGCGAGATGCTTCCCTTTTTGTTTTCCACCACCAAACAAGTGTCAGGGCATGACGGCTTAATGTGCTGCGCTGTACTTAAACAAAACAGCTTCCTGTGCCTCCTCATTATATTTGTATACACCTCTTCTATTTATATCTCCAGAGAAAGGCAAACATACTAGCAATTTACATAGATAAATATTGCGCACTCAAATAAAGATCGAGCTGTCATTCTCTCTTTAACTCACAGCAGTTTGGGAAACAGAACTTCAATAATGTCAAATTAACAGGATGAAGAGCCCTAAAAGCCTACAAAAACCATCAAACATACCACTTGCTGCTGGGAATAACCCCGCCACAAAGAGAGATGGGCTGTCAGACCTACCCATACTGAGCAGTAGCTAACTCATCCAACATGCAGGATGAGAGCTCCGGAGCACTCCCAGCTCAGCCCATCGCACAGCACACTCATTTCTGGATCTGTGCTTGACCAGTGTCACAAATGACTTGTACGACTGCTCCATCCCACAGACCTCCTGGGCAGCCCCACCGTGGCCAGCAATGCAGGGACCCTGCACATTTAGGCAGGGCATTGGAACTGGATGAGCTTTAAGGTCCCTTCCAAGCCAAACCAGTCTGGGATTCCGTGATTTTAACTGGCATAAGCTCACCCTGGAAATAAATACAAGATTGTAGGAAATCAGTGTTATGCTCACCCATCTCTCAGCTATGCTGATTGCTGTGTCAGCCTCTCTCTTCCCCTTCTAATTTCTTATATCAATGGGAGGGATAAAACACAACACAAGAACTGAAGCAGGTGGAGACATGGGTTCTCCTCCCACCCTTCTGACTGCTGACATGGGAAAAGCATTTCCCAGCCCTGATGGGGCTCATGCTAAATTAATGCCTGCTCGATATTTTTAAATCCTTCCTTGCAAGGGCTGTGGAAGTACAAAAATACATTGTACCTACTACTGCTACAGAAAATGTGAATCAGATTTAATGGCAAAGACATTCAAAGCCAGCAAGAATGGTCCAGTGTTCATGTAGGGTCTACAATTTAGAGCATTCCAATGGCATGTCAAGAGAGGTCCCAGAACAGAACCAAAGCTTCTGGGTACTTGCTTGGGCCAAGGACAGCCAGTCACATAGATGTTTCAATTGTTCTAATACTCCTTCATAGATGGTTATGAAATATTTATTAGCAAGCTGTGGGGCTGACCAGCGCCGCTGCAACAAAAATACAGACCCAGGCAATTTCCTACTGTGCGTATTCCACAACTGGAGAGGAGAATAACTCCTTCAAGCCAATATAAGGCATGAACGGGTTTTATGATCCATTTTATAGAAAATTACAAGTGCATAATTAAGTCCCAGTAGCAACCCCCAGCTGGTACCTCTGGTGGAGACCACACAGCTAACGCGGGGCCAAGGGATGCTGCTGGGCTGCACTCCCCACAGCTCCAGCGCTCAGAGGGATGGAAGATACCTGCGACCCCCCTCAGCCCAGGGCCTGCAGAAAGCCTTTGGAGAGAGGCTCCACTTAATGCTACCAGGGGAGGAAGGGAACATGAGGATTATGGCAAAGCTGTGTTTTGTCTTCTAGAAGGCTGAGACCATCCTGGATGTCTCCTACCTTTATGTCTTACAAATCTTCTCTCCAGCTTCCTGGTATCAAAGGCCTTTACCAATCCCTACAGTGACAACAGCTGTCCTAGAGAAAACCTTGTTTCCATCACCACAGTCTGAATTAATTTGTTATTTTTAATAGTCTGCTATGCCCAAAGTCAGCACGAGACCAAAGCATTCCTGTAAGAGATAAGGACACAAACCGACGCAGGGCTAAGGCAGCATGAGGTACTCCTTTCAGATCAGTCGAGGCACAGAGGTGACTTTATAGCTCCGAATAATAACACAGTTTGCACTCAAGGCCCAGTGGCCTAGGGGTCAGTCCTCACAGCCAGGTACCCATCTGCATTCAAGATGAACCAGGCTTTGAGCCTGGTGTTGAATTCACTCCTCTAGATCCATGCAGAGCAGCCTGCCCTGCTCTGCCCTCACAAGGAACCTGCTTCATCTCCCTCACTGCCCAAATCTGGTGCCTCAAGCTTTGCTTCAGACAAGAACATGCTTTAACAGACCTGCTTTAAAAGCCTCCACTGCAGCAAGTCGTACACGTTCTGGTTGGGCACACTCCTTCCACTGCGCTCGCGCTGCACCCCAGGGCAGTGGGGCTTCCACTGCTGGAGTGCCAGACCTTGCAGAGGTAGCAGGGGTCAATTACATTACAAGGAGGTATAAGAAAAGACAAGACACTTTTCCTGGCCTGCCGTTCTGCCCTAAATTAACTTTTAATACAGAACAGAATGTCACATTTGCTTCTGCCCATAACCTAAAAATTTCTCCTCATGCAGCAGCAATAAGGAGGGCTTTTAAAAATTAAACAGCCCTGAAAACCACATAAAGGTGTATTTCATGGCTATAAAAGAGCATTTAAAACAGAGTTAAAAAGGTGTTTCAATTGTTTTCATCAAAGGAGGGCAAGAATGGAAGGAAGCTTTGCATTCCGCTTGCCACTGCAACGTGCAACAAGGCCTGTGGGCAAGAACCTGCTCCTTGTGCTGTGCGCAGAGGTCAGCCCCTGTGTAGCACCTGACCTGTCTTGAACTGTTCACTCGCCAGAACTGCAAATAACAGCAACAGCAATAACCACAATAACAACAATAGTCATAGCAACAGCAATAATGATGATGATAATGTGGCGAGGGAACAGCTCCATAGCTCTCAGGAGGTACCTCTCTGACAAGGACCCAACGCGCTGCTCTGCGCCGTCACCATCTGCAGCCCTCTCTGCGGAGTCAAAATTCAACCCGACGTCTCTGGGCAGGCCCATTTTATTTTTATGTCCGTTTCCTCACAGCACAAATTGAGAGGGTTTCAAAACACAGAGTGTTTGCTGTTACTGAAGTTAGAACACAGCCAAGCAAAGCCGTGGGAAGTGCTTGGGAAGGATGCTGCTAGGATTGCGTACAGGTTCGCTTTGTTCCAGCATGAGGCTCGTTTCCATCGCGAAGCCACGCTGCAGCTACAAAACACATAGAGAAAAGCAACCAGGATATCCCACCAGCTTAGGAAGGGAAAGCCCAAATTGAAGATGCAAGCAGGGAGCACTTTTCTGGGGAGGCTTGAGAACCATTTGCAAGTCACACAACCATGGGGCAGGAGTGGAAACCTTGCACCTGGGCAGGCTGAGATTTACTAGTTTCCTCTTCCAGTATCGTTCCCCCTCCACTCTTGATTTTGTTACACGGCACAGAAGACAGATCAGCATGCTCTGATACCTGGAAACTCGTGTATTTCCAACAAACCAGCCCCTGGGACACAGTGACAAAACTTTACAGCTACCTATGATGTTGTAGTGTTTGCTAAAGGCTGAGCCATCAAATGACACGTCATGCTGCTCCTCACCAGTGCCCTGGAGTGTTTCTTCCCTTTATTATTTTCAGTTAGTGAACTGCAAAGTTTATTTTCCTAAGTTTCTGCAACAACTCTTCAAGGAACAGCCTTCAGCTCACCAGTTCTGATCACATCCCCCCCCCCGAGCGCCTCAGATCTTCACCACCAAACCTCAAACCAAGGTTCCAGCTGTAAATCAAGCAGAGCAAGCTCTGACTTACCTCTCACCTTAAACCAACAGGATCTCACAACAGAAATATCCTGCTCTGGTTGCCTGGAGGAAGCCAAGCATCCACGCTGCAATTAGCTCCTACTAGCACCATGCGTACATCAGCAGACGCATCCACACGGACCTTCCTTCATTCCATTGAGCAAAGTGCAACTGAGCAGTGCTGGAATGCAAACTGCTAGGAAGAGAGTTTGGGGACATGAAGGAAACATAAGGACTCTGTGTCTGGATGCATTCCAGCCCGAGGAGCTGCAAACTGAAACAACGCTCAAGAATGCATAGGAGGAAGCTTTTATTAAAAAGAAAGAATCTGCTCTTTTCAGTTAACAGTGGCAATGATGCAATTACAGGAGGGAGCCAGGACACCCTCAGGCCCCACATTCTATTCTCACTGCAGAGAAGGGAGAGAAGAGGAAGCAGAATGGTTCTAATCATCGCTGGAGCACCGTGTGGACCAAGCCCAGCAGCCACTTGGTTTTGGGGCACAGGAGGGAGGTGACACTAATACACACAGTGTGCTGCCAACGGAGCTCTTTGACCATGAAGAACCTCCAACAGCAACAGACTGAAGAAATCCACACAGAGCAGCCCAACGCCACAAGCACGTTCACAGCTCAGATGCACTCATGTAATTCCACAGCTCCACTACCAGGTAACTGATTAAACAAGAGGTAATCTGTGGCTTCAGTACATTCCACAGCCTGGGTTTCTTCATCAGGAAGTGGCTACCAAACTACCACGTCAGGAGGGATTAAAAACAGGAAAGATGATGATGAACTCTCTGCTGCATTTAGGGAGTCAGATACGATTCGCAGCAGAAGGGCTATCCAAGGAAATGGTGCGTCAGGAACACTCCATGTATTTTATTTAACGGTAGCCAGAATTTCTGACCCACACTGAAATGAATTTGCAAACGACTTGTAACACACCAAATGGAAAGACAGGGCCTCAACTGACCGCTAATCTCCACTAAATAACTACATTTACATATAAATGTAAACACACATACAAATCTACATCAATAAAAAGCTTTTAACAGTACAACTGTCATTCCTTTTAAAAAATGTAGTCAAACTCCTTGTTGTAGGGAAGAGCGAACACTTAAGCGTATCTAACACAAGCAGCACAAGTGACTCCAGCACCGAGTATCACTCGCTGTGGATTAGCACATCCTTTTCTCCCCCCTTTATAAATCATTTGTGTATTGAGACATGCAGCTAAATCACATAAAGCAGAGTTTTAACTAGAGACCATGGAAACTGATTACTGAGCTAGGGAACACATCAAGGGGGTTTTTCTTGGGTGTTTTAAAGATGTGCCCTGGAACCCTTACCTTTGTGTCAGATGGAAACTACATCTACAAGTCATCAAACAGAACTCACGCTTGAGATGAACAAAACACAGCTGTCTTAACCTGTTAGCTGTATCCTGTGCTTTCCACCATCAGGGGACAACCTGCAGGTGTAGTGCTCTTCAGAGCCAGACACCAAGAACTAAAATAGACATACAAGTGTAAACTGCAAGAAGTCACATGCCTCTTTCTCTAAGCCATCTGTGAGGATGTGCAACCCTCTCTGATGGTGTGGCAGGAGCCCAGAATGAGATGATGGCTGCAGAATATCAGCAGTGGCTTGCTCTTATTTCCTGCTCTTCTGAACCTCCAGGTTTCATGAAGGTGCAGCAGAGCAGAGGTCTTTTGCCCACGTGCTACCACATCCTTGGGTCTAGCCTTTGACTGCTCTTACCTTGGGTGAAGCAGTAAATAAAGTTCAATTCCATTCACACTTGCCTCACCTTAAAGACTTATTTTTTGGCCTTTCCAGTCCAGTCTTAAGGACCCCTGATCCCCACCAGTAAATGCTGGGAAAGGGTTTCAGCCGTAACATTCACTGTGGGCAGTGATGAAGATGCAGTAGGACCTGGGGCTGGTCGTGTGGATGGGACCAAGGCAGCAGAGCAGATGCTGCACAGGGACAGGAGCTGACACGCGGAAGGGTCACACTTCTGCTGCGGCATCAAAAACTTCTTATGAAAGAGGCAATCATGGGGATGATGCGTGGCACCGGCCCCTTCCCGCGCATCCTCCCTGCAGTGCCACTGCGGATCTCTTGGTGTTTAAGTCACTTCCCTCCGGTTCCCAGGGTGCTCAAACTGGGCCACGAAGCCCTGCGGGAGCGGGGGCAGTGGGAAGCGCAGAGCCTGGAGCCCACATCCCGTTCTCACCCACTTTGCAGGGTGAATCACCAAGCGCTGCCGACTTCGCAGCACCTTCGTGTAGCTCCAGCCCGTACCCAGACTGGCAGTTCTGTGCCTCATGCCCGGAGGAGAGGAGCATCCCGGCCTCTCGCACAGCACAGGAGCAGTGCTGGGATACGCCTGCAATCCCTCCGGCAGCCCAGCAGTGCTGCAGCCTTCGTCATTCCAATCAGTGTCAGCTCATCCCATGAAGGCTTACACAGGGACCAACCACCCAGTTCACCTCTCAGCCCAAGGGGGAAATTCCCAGCACTGCTGTAGATGCTGCATCATCTGCAAGGACTCAAGCGAAAGGCACTGGGACAGTTTTGGTTTAAGGTATTAACTGCTGAGTAATAAATATGTTTGCCATAGCATCAATTTGTTCTGAGGGACTGCAAATAAACATGAAATAAATGCTTCTTTCATAGCTCCATGCAGTCTGTTTCCACTTTCTCCTGCGTCTGTGTTGGAACCACCCACTGGTGACAGATGAGGTTTAGCAGCAGCGTGTGCAGGCACCGGAGATCAATAACATCCAAAGCCCAGCCGGATAAACCCCCTCCTTCATCCTGCCACTGCACTTAACTACAGCACCGGGGTAAGGAATGAGCTCACTGCTATCAAGGATAAAAATGAATGGGCTTAAGGCCCCTCTTTTTCCTCAATGAGATACTTTTGATTCATCTCTTCTACACACAAAAGATGATGGTGATGGCCATTAGGTCAGACACGCTTTAACACCACATGTTGCTATTTTAAAACATGTTGATGCTGCCCCGAAATAACGTTTTACACTTACACCCTAATCATCCTTATGGCTTCTGACAGGTTTTAAATACAATAGTATTAACTGCAATTAATTCGTTTGAAATTAATGCGGATACTGCAAGCACTTCAGCAAGATCTCCACTGCAATTCACCAGCCATTATTGCACCATTATATTTTAAGTGTTATCCATAAAGCAGGCTGCCAAGGCATTTGCATGTAGGTGATAGAAGTAGGAATAGAGAGAAGCAATAAATTAGCACCAAAATTAAGCAGAAGGAGGCAGGAGAATTACCACAGCCCCTGGTCTGAAGTTTTAATGTTCCTTAAGGACTTGATGATTCCCAGTATCGCAGCCCCGCACCTGGTCCCTGCGCAGCCCCACAGCACTGCTTCAGTGCCCGCACACTGCACATGGCTCGCTCCAGAGCCTGCAAGATCAGTCATTAGCAGACAGAAAATAAACAGCTTTTCTCCAACACAGCCATTAAAAACAGAGCCAGCGTATCCGGAAGGTAGGGCAGGAATAAAGTGTTATTAGACCATTAAAGAGGGTGCTCAGCAGCATTCCTCCTCGGGCAAAAAACTGTGTCTTTGGTGCAGTTAACAGCCATTTTCAGAGCATTAATGACCCCAGGTGAAAGCAAACTGGTCATTAAAAACACGTTTTAAGGGGATTAGCTATCATCAGAACATACAAGTTACTTAAAGGGAAGCACTTCCATATGGTTCATTTATAATTTCCAAGGTATTCATCAGTGAATGTATTTTGATGGTTCCTAGAGAAAGTGTGAGAAAGGGAGATGCACGCGGCTTCCTCGGAGCAATCCCAACTGGAAGCAGCACTGGCGGAACAGTTTCGTGTTGCAATTTGCTGGCTAAACTGAAAACAACACAGAACCAACAAACCGGGAGGAGAAGCCTGCCTGTGATTAAACAAACATGTTCTCGGCTTGTTGGCAAACCTTAAAGGGAAGGGGGAAAAGGAAGAAAAGTTTCAGTTTGAGTCAATCACAACATCTTGGTTTAACTCTGACCAGAAATACACTGCCTTTGTTTTCAGTTTGTTTAACCCCTGATAAACCTTCTGTCTTTTAGGCCCACTTTTACACAGGGAGAACCCTTAAGAAAGGGACAAAAGGAAACATCAGCATTGTAGCCTCCAATATATGTGTGGTCTTTCAAGCTTCTCTTCCTACCCTTCTCCTCCAAGCTCCATCTTATTCAGATGCTATTGATGACACAAATACATCCCAATGGCCTTGCAGGTGCTGTGGGTACCTCAGGCGCAGCACTGTGGTGCCACTGGGGATATCCAAACTGCAGCCAACAAGGCATGGCATATGCCAGGAAACCCCGCTGAGCCACCCATGTGCTGGATGAGTACCAAGTGTAAAAGCATTTATGTACAACATTACATCTTGTTTGGGTTTGTGCTATTCTGCACAGCTGCTTCTCTACTCTTTATGTCCTGGTCTAAGCAAGACATCTTCCTTCTCTGAATTTCCCAGTGCCTCCACCCACCCCAAGTCCATTGTGCACGCAGGGGATATGAAACAGAAGCACACTCAATGGGCTTGTGCAAAGAGGGAAAGCCTTGTAACCCAAGGAGCATCATCATGTACCGCATGATGCCACAGGTTTCTTGTCCTG
>JAVHNF010069165.1:35454-49339 GCA_034783455.1 Micropsitta finschii | reverse complement strand
CGATTTTGTAGCGGTCGGGCATGTGGGTCACCATGTCGGTCATGTTGTCCTCAGACGTTCGCACCAGTGTGGGGCCGAACACCAGTGCCAGGTTTCGGGGTTCCATCTGCAACCGGGGCCGGGTTAATGCCTGTCCCTTGGTGTTCACCGCTCTATCAGGTACCCATCTCCCTTCCCACCCCACTGCAGCCATGGCTTGGGGATGCTTAAGGTGAGGTAGGGGTCCAGGAGAGCCCCAGTACCTTGTTCTTCTCCGAGTGGTCAGCGATGGTCTTCAGGTGGCCCACCAGGAACTTGAGTGTCTCATAGTAGTGACCCGGCAGGTCCCGTATCTGTGGGGAGTCACCAGGTCACCTCTTGGCTCACCCTCTGCACCTTCCCCATCCACACCAGCCCCCAAAGTGTGGGGCTCCAGGGCTGTGCCCCCCAACCCCAGACCCTGCCCCATCTCCTTACCAGCTTCCGCAGCGTCCTCATCCTCTCGCTGGCGTCCTCTATCCGGTTGGCCTCGATAAAATCATTGTACTTGTCTGAAAGTGGGACATGGGGGTGGGTCAGAGCTGGGAGGAGGGCACAGGGCACCCCCCCGAGGCCAGGGACCCCCTGGATGCACCAGATGGAGGTGCTGGGGAGGGTGCTGGTGGAGTCCCACAGGGATGGGAGGGACAAGGCCAAGGGCTGGCCCAAGGGACTCATGGAGGATAGGGTCGGCCGTGGGTGCTCACTGGCTCTCTCCGTCACAGGGTCTGGGGACCTGTCCCAAACATGGGACAGGCGCTGGGGACGCCTGGTGACCACCATGGCCATCAGCACAGGGTCACCTGTGGCCACCGATGGCCCTGGTGCAGTGACTCACCGTCAGTGAAGAGGGGCTCCGGCAGCTTTCGGAAGAAGGATTTCAAGAGGCTGCTGATGACGTTCAGGTCCTGCCACCGCTGTGGGGAGAGAGGAGGATGCTCAGAGGGATCGCACCAGGCAAGCCCGGTTGCCATCGAAGTCCCAGGCCACCAGCACCGAGGGGGACATCCCCATCTGGCAGGGAAAGACCCGTGCCATGGCAGCAATGGGACAAGATGCAAGAGGACAAACGTGTCCCCAGGCTGGCACTGACACCGCTGCCACCCGCCACTAGGCGGCCCTGCCACTCCAGGGACGGTCAGAGCGATGGGGATAGGGATAACGATGGAGACAGGAATGATGATGGAATGACGACAGGAATGATGATCATGATGGAGACAGGAACAATGACAGAGAGAGGGATGATGATCACGTTGTAGACAAGGATGATGATGGGAATAAGGATGATGACGGGGACAGGGGTGATGATCATGATGGGGACAGGGATGGTGATGGGGACAGCGATGATGATCATGCTGGCGATACGGATGATGACGGGGATAGGGATGATGATCATGATGGGGACAGAGATGATGATGGATTCAGGCATGCTGACAGAGCCATGAGCCAAGACAGCAACCTCAGAGCATCCCAGCAGCCTGGGGACAGGGATGGGGACGGGGATGGGGACGGGGACACGGAGCCCACCCTGCCCTCACCTCGTCCTGCAGGTTGATCTCGGTGGCTCCCTTGTTGAGCTGCTCCTGCAGGCTGGACACCACCGCGTTGTTCCCGGGCACGCGGTAGATGCCCATGTACTCCAGCCCTCGGTCCTCCACCACCTTGCAGCAAGCTTCGACGATCAGGGGGACGTTCTGCAGGGACAGGGAGGAGGTGATGGAGGTGCCAGGGCTGCGTGGGGTCCCCAGAGGGCTGGCACTGCCACCACCGCTGTACCTTGTTGTCCGGGGCAGGCTGGCAGTCCTCCAGCCTCACGCCAAAGGCCCTGGGGGCAGATTTCTTGTTCTTCTTCATGATATTGATGCCCCACGGAGCTTTTTGGGAGCTGCTATCATCTGGGGAGAAAAACACCCACAGCATCACTTGCTAACAAGCTGGGATAAAGGGAAAGAGCATCCCTGCTGCTCTATAGGGATGAACACGATAGCAGCCCTGGGGTGAGCCCTCCATCCTTGCAAAGCCCCTGGGTTTGCTGGGGTGTCCCACACGCAGGGCTAGGACCTACCTTTCGTGACGGCCGCATCCTGCCTGGGGGACCGGGGCGCGCTGGTTCCCGTCTGCTTCAGGAACTCGGCTCGGATCCCCAGCCCACGAGGGCCCTTGGGTGAGGAGGAATCGGGCTTGGTGCCCGCGGGGCTGCAGGGAGAGCAGGAGGCTCAGGCGGAGCATGGCCAGGGGAACACCAGCCCGGCGCAAAAAAAAACCTCCTGGCATCTCTGCCCAGCATCCTCCAGGACCCCCGGGGAGCCCTGAGCTGCTTTAAACCCTCTGCTCGGTGCCAGTTTGGTTGAACCGGACCCTGCCGGCAGCCTGAGGGCAGCCGGGCGCAACCAGCACCTCCAGCGCTGCCACGTCAAGGCAGGCGCTGGCTTTGCTCCATCACTTTACAATCGAGGTGAATAAAGCACTCGGGGTCTCGGTGCCCTCCGGCCCCAGGTCCGTACCTCACTTTCCGGTAGTCGTTTAACTTCTTGTTGATAAGTGCTTGGCTGGCAAAACCGGGGTCCTGGGGAGGCAGAGAGAAGAGGGGAAGGGAGAGCTTGAGCAGCGCATCCCAACGGAGGCCCCAGGCAAGTCCATGCTCTGCCGGGTACCACGCAGGGCCAGGCAGGGCCAGGCAGAGGCAGGAGCAGGTCCCTGAAGTGCTGCCCTGCTGAGGTCTCCAGAGCTCCTTGCCACACACGCGGGGTCCAAGCCGGACGCAGAGGCTCAGGGATGAGCACACCCCTCCATGGCGCACACATCTCCATCTGCCCGCGCAAGGCGCACCCGCGGCACCGCAGAGCATCCAAAGACGCGCGCCTTATCCCTGTGGGATGCTGCCTGCACGGTCCTGCCCAGCAGCACCAGCAGGTCCCCAGACAGCTCCAACCTGGCAGCACCATCCCTGCACTGCCAGCACCACTGAGCACCCTCCAGAGAGGGGCTGTGCCACAGAGAACACAGAGAACCAAGCTCAACGCACCCTCCATGGCCGGAGCCTGCCACAACCCTGGCAAAATCACAGCAACCAAATGAGGCCATAATGGCACATCCAGCCCCACGCACCCTGTGCTGGAGCCCGCATCCTCGGGGAGCAGCTCTCCCCATCTCACACCAAACAACCCATTGCACAGACCATGGCAAAGGGTCAGCCCCGACCTGGCACCAGCACCACGCGGACACCGTGCCCAGCGCTGCCAGGCAGCTCCCTGCCCAATGCCTCTCCATGGAAGGAACCGCAACACAGCACGGTGAAGACAAAACACACCATGGAAGAGCCGCGCACGCTCCTGTCCCTCCACACGACCAAATGCTGCCGGTGGATCCAGCACTGACCCTGCCAGCGGCGCACCGAGCATCACTTCCAAGCAACCCGACGCACCCTGCCCTGGCCAAGGCCAGTGGAGCCGCGCTCTTCTTGGATGCTGCGGCACCATTAAGCCCTCATGCACCCTTGGGAGCACAGCACCGTGAGCTCCGCACCAGCCCGGGCTGGCCGTGGCCTGGGGAAGCAGCACAAGGCAAAGAGCCGGAGAGAGCCGAGGCGGTTAGTGCCGGGAGAGCCAGAGGCAGGCGGGAGCCCCATGTGGCTCTCACCTCGCCCTCAGCCTTGCTGTTCTCCCTGATGACTTTGATCCAGGCCAGCATGTCTTCCCGATCCTCTGCCTGAAAGAGATATTCACAGAAGTCAGCGGTCGTCAGGCGGAAGACGTGCTTCCTCTTGGTCTCGCTGTAGGAGATGTCCACCAGGCACGCTTGGATGCTGATCGGCGGCTCCTCCTCACCTGGGGCCGGGGCGCAGGTCACCGCCTCCCGCCTGTCCTTGCACAGGTACAGCGAGTGGGTGCGCAGCACGGCGAAGACGCGCTTCCACTGCCGGATGCCTCCACCGACCTTCTGCGGGGAGAAGGGACAGGGGGCTCGGACCTCAGGGATGCTCGTGGCAGGGAGCATCCCCGCTGCGTGGCCGGCTGGGCTGGGGTGGGCGCCCGCATACCTTCCCCTTTTTGGTGAGGATCTGCTTGCAGTGGAGCCAGCCCTCCTTCCTCACGGCGCTGAACGGCACGTCCGAGAGGTCGGAGGTTGAGTGTCTTTTGGAACGGGCGTCTTCCGACGTGCCAAGGCTGTCCAGAGACTGTGGGGGGACCAGAGGGCACCATGAGGGTGATGCCATCAACACCCAGTGCTCTATCCAGGCAGAGCGACCCCAGACCACCCTCCTGTAGAGGTACCCGAACCTCAGCATCACACAACACTCACCCCATCGGTGAAGAAGCTCCTCAGCATGCGGAGGCTGGGGACCCGGCTGGGCATCCTCCTGGGGGGAGAGCAGCCCCCGTGAGCGGGATGATGGGGAGGGAATGGGACCCATCTGCTTCTGGATCTGGGAACTGGGGATCCAACCCTACCTTAGGATCTTCCCCTCATCCCGAAATGCGTTCAGACCATCGTCGCAGGACTTGGAGCGCTCGGTGGTGATGGCCAGTAGGTAGGATGACCGGCGGCCAGCCTTGATGCTGCCTGCGAGGAGGAGAAGGGCAAAGCCCAGTGGGCATGGGGCAGAGCTGCAGTGTGAAGGGGTGCTCCTGCCCATCCTGCCCCACACCATGGCCCCAGGGTTGGTTCTTGTCCCCCCCCAGCACTTACTGCAGTCCTGGGAGTAATGCCGGCTCAGCGCAAAGGCAAAGGTGGGTGAGGAGGGGCTGGTGGCAATGGCGGGTGCTGAATTCATGGCACTGGAGACCACAGAGGAGGCAGGAACGTGCTTGGCTTTCAGGTCGATGCTGGGGCTGGTGGGCTCGTCTGTGAGAGGGGTGGGCGATGTTAGAGGGGCTGGGGCAGGGGAAAACCCTGCTGGGACCCCTCAGCCCTTCTGACACATGGTGGGTTTGCATTGCCTGGGCTGGGGAACACGTTCCCATCCCCAGCAAAGCCAGGATGTGCCCGGAACCCTGCATGGAGCACACGTACCCTGTCCCAACCCTCCCCTGTGGTCCCTTCCCTGCAGGCTGTGGTGAGGGAAGGTTTGCTACTTCAGTAGGCTCAATTAATTGCTGCAAAAACAGTCTTAGTATGGAAAAAGGTATTGATCAGCTCTGCCTTTCACCATAGTTAGACTGAGAAATAACCAAGTTAGTGGATCCAGTACTGTACAAGGAAAAGACTGAAAATAAACTGTACTATCTCTTTTACATAAAACCACAATAATGATTAGTCACATTCCAGATATTTCTGGATTCCTGCAAGCTAGAGTAGCGCTCACAGGCTGAGTCAGAACTGAGCTCTCCATTCTGCTCAGTATTGCATAAGCAAACATAGAGACATCACCAAAAGTTTACATTCTAACTTTTACTGAGAAACAAAGCTGCCTTACCAGGAATATAAAACAAGTAAATCCCAGGTACATCATACACCATGACCATGGCTTTCAACATTCACAGAAGTTGTGCTTAGGAAGATCTCAGTTAAAAACAGAAAAGCATGCCATGCCCTTAGTCATTTTGTTTACAGTGCCATAAAAGTATTGCTTACAAAGTCTGCTGCAAGAACCACATTCAGACAGCCTAATTTCCTACTACTGCCTTAAGCCAAGCCAACGAAGAGTTATGTGCCTTGAATGATCTAAACTTTTAGATAGTTTAGATACACACAAACAGCATTCACAAGCTCCAAGGTGAAATACAAATTACCAGTACCTGAAGTTATCCCTAATTCCTAACACCTGAGAGGTACAACTTATCCCTATTCAGATCCCCACTGAGCTTTCCAGTTCCCACTGGTGATACCTGGTAATTTTTAAAATGCAGAATTCAATGTTCCTGTTGTAGAAGTGATGATTTTGCTACACTTAGAAACTTAACATTTGGGGTTTATCTCAGCCCTTCAGGAACCAGTCAGCCACTGGCTTCCCAGCATTCCCAACAAGGGAGGAGTTAAATGTCCCTCAGTGCACATCCCCTCCAGTATTTCCTCGAGTTAGACAACAGAAGTAGAGAGAAACCAATTCAGGTAACAATAACAACAAGGGTGGGTGGCAGGAAGGAAGAAACCGTTTACACTGCCAGCCTACCCTTCCCTCTGAAGTGCTGCACCACAGCCCAGCATAAATATCAATTATTATCTCATCCACAGGTTACACCAGTTCATCCCCAAATAAAATGAAATTAAGGACATGAAAACATCATTTCAGAGTATGTCTAATGTGTTAGGATGCTGTGGAACTTCCACTACAGTGTCATACATAAAATGCCAGACATTACTAAGATACTTCTTTTTGGTCATTATATAAATAGGTAAGACATTTTTTAATCTGTGGAAGAAAAAAGATGCATGGGTACAGGAAACAGTAAATTATACTGAAGTACAGCCAAATATAGACATCCAACATCAGCTTTGACGAGTTTATCCATAGCCGCTGCTGCAGGTAACAGATGAGGATGTTCTTTACCTGGTTACAAGAAACACTGCAATATGCTACAAAGACTGGCTCAATATACAAGGACTCAGGAAGAAGCTTTGTCAAGCTCTTCGTTCTAATGCAGATGCCATCAATTCCTTCTCCAAAAGGAGGCAACAATCACAAAACAAAACACTGAGAATGACAAAGGATAAGATAGGAGTATCTGTTACAATCAGCAAATAACAGTGAAAAAAAAAAAAAAAAAAAAAGGAAAAAAATTCTGTACATAAAAACCTGTTAAGCTATTTCTATCTTGGAATGTAATGAATTAGAACTTTCAACATGGGAGGCACAAAAATACAGACAAATAATTAAACCTTTATTAGAAAGAAAGAAAACCCAAACAACTTACAGGACTCACTTATGTCTACTATGCCCAAAGGCTACTAGGAATACAGTAATTTTTAAAACCAGGGAAAAGGATCTACTGAAGGCAAAAGGAAAAGCAGTTAAAACAGACAGAGTACGTTTTGTTCTGACACATTAAAATGCTATGAGTGAACAAAGTATTTTCTTTCAATGTTCCAAGAGTATTATAATGATGCCACGCTTATTATTCTTAAATGAAAGAATTGTTTAGACTGAATGATGAACAACAATATTCAGCTGCCATGCAACCAGCTACTCTTTTGAGTCCCTCCTGTTTGAACCTTATTCCTGGATGCCAGGATTCCCCCACTGAGGTAGCATCAGTCACACATCCATTCTTTTCCTGCTAGCTGCCATTAATATGCATTAAAAAGGAAGTCCTCATATACCTTAAGCTATTCAACATCATCCTATACTAAATTTCCTAAAAAAGAAGGCACACAGGTATTTCCACTAAAGATGCTGACACTAACATAGGGTGAACTGAGCAGGGTTTCTATTTATTATTCTTCTTCCACCTACTGCCCCCTTTTAACATTGTCCATATATATGTTTGAGACCACAGACTACATCCCCTTGCATGTCTGCAAATGTCTCACACCAAACATTGTTTTACTAGAAATAATCTCTCCCATACCACCTATATCTCCTAAGTATAGCATATGGATTCAATACCTGTACATGATAAAACTGGAAAACCTGTTCGACAGATTTCAGTATTCTGCTGTTTATCAATTATCAAAAAAAACCCAAATCAACCAAAACAAATGAAAAACCCCACCATGGGCCTAAAGCATCACACTCAGTTACTGCTCCAACAGAAAAATAATTTGATGTCCTAGAGGGCATGCACAGAACTGCCCAGGAAGATTTTTTTCATACCTATATAAAACACACCGATAGAGGCAACAATGGAGACAATAACACTTTTCAGACATACCGGCCCCTGACTGTGAACTTCTAACACTGTACCTGTAAGAAGTACCACAGGCACACAGAATACAGAGACACAGCTTCCCAGATTCTGGCGATAACTACCAAAATAAAGAAGATTATTCAACTGAGTAATAACTCCTGGTCCAAGCATAGGTTTTTCATAGCTTGTTTTAAAATAGGCAGCTACAGCATTTAAACAAATGCCAAACCATTTTCATTTGGTCCACTCAAAAAAACCTAAAACACCCAAGTGTGATTAACAAGTCCATAAACCACCTCATGTCTCTCTATTATTACAAAAGAAATACAACTTGCGAACAGTCCTGATGTTATTCACAGTCAAACTGTAGCTGCTACCGAACAGTAAAACTAATGAATTACCTGATGAAATTATTGAAAGAGACTATTCAGAGATGAAATTATTCAGAGATGCCTTGTTGCCACTACGAACACCAGTACTTATGTGAGAAATCAAACAAAATTAGGTTCTAGATAGGCAGTGTAGTCTTCAAGCAGTGCCCCATACATTCTAGTCCCAATTAAGTTAATGAATCAAACAGAGATATATTAGCACATTTAATACCAGAAGTGGAGTTTTAACCTGTAAGTAGCACACACTGCTAAGGAATAATGCACCACAAACTTATAATACCCAGAATGTGGTGTGTCACTATCCAATTTATTAGTGGAATGCAGATCATAAAGTACTGCATTAATTATTTAAGAAGTGATGTTGAAATGGTTAGCTGGCAAAATCTGCTGTAGTTTTGCAATGAAGTCAACTAAATGTCAGACAAAAGGAGTCTGGATCAAATTATGCCTACATACAAGTAGAAAGCCTACTGAAGATTTGATAATTTACTATGAATTTCCGTGTAGCAGATCCTTCTCAAAGGTGTGACAGGAAGACAAACACATTTTTAGGAATCAGCAATTATAGTTTTTTTACTATTATTATTATGAGGGTTAGTTAGTGAACTTGACATAAACAGTTGGAAACATAACCATTATAATGTTCCAGTAATTCATAGCAGATTTACTAAGTGTGATGGAATCTTCATAGACACTATCACACTGATGCCAACTCCTACAGAAATGGGAAACAATTTTTTTTGTATATTCAGATTACACAGTGGGTGGATAAGAGAAATGCAAACTGCAAAAATACTGCACTAAATAAAAACATATACGAACAAAGTGACAGCCTGGTAAGTGCTCCTCTTTAAAGAGCAATTAAATAACAATCCCATTTTCTTTCCTGAACAAACTCCTTCTACCGACATTGGTAACATCTTCATTCAAATGTTTTTGTAATGACTCAGTATTTAAACATCACTGTGTATATAACAAGCCTCTTCCTGATTTGAAGACACAGAGCATTGCTAGGCCTAGCTATCTCTGTCAGTGGCATTCTTATGCCATCATAACAGAAGGAAATTGTTTTCATAGGAATAAAATAGCACTTCACCTATCTTAAAATGTGTCTATTTTGTCTAAAGTGTCAAACACTACAAGCCTAGTGGCAGCATCATGATTCCCAGGCAGGCAAGACCTAGAAGTAACGTGGAGGTGGCAGCACGTCCAGCCCAGGTGAGAGAGAAGAGGCCTGCTTCGTGTCACAGTCAAGGGACTCCTCCAGGCAATGTAAAACGCGGCACTAAGAGATTTGCATCTAACCCTCCACAGCTATGGAGAGGATTTCTGTGATACTATGCTAGACAGGCACGTGAAAGCAAGAAGAGGCTTCAGAGTACTCTTAACTGCCAGACAGACCCTAAAATGAAATATATTTAAAATGACAGTCTGAAAGGGTTTAAAGTCTGAGACAACAGTCTCCTCATCACCTTTTTCATCCAGTGGGTGGAAGTTATCTATAGTATTTGGGAAAGACAGAGAAGGAGGAAGAAAGAAAAGAAAAAAAAAAAAAAAAAGGTGAGCTTAAAACCATGTTTGATCCTCCTCTAACTGCTTCTGCTTGCTTTTTTGGCAGAATTCACTCATTATGGCTGTAGTACAAAAGCTGTGAAGAAAACACTGAAAGTAAGCAACTAAAGGATACCATTGTTTCACCAACCCGTTTGTCATACATATGCACCATTAATTGTATATCGACAGCTGAAACAAGGGCTACTCGGGGTTACTGTTATTACTACAGGGCAGGTTTTACTCGCAAAACAGAACTTCCTCCTGAAAGAAAAGCATGGACAAGCCTGCTGCTTTGGAAAAAACAGTACCTTTAAATGTGAACAGTAGTGGAGAAATACGTGAAAATACTGTGCCGTGAGAATAACGAACATATCAAACTGCAGCCACAGCTTTTTTTTTTTTTTTTTTTCCCGATTAAGTGATTTATGGAAATACGTACAAAAAGGTAAAGTCGTACTGAACGGAGGATTACTTATCAGACCTGATTCACCCTCCCTCCTCATGCCCTAATCTACCTTCCTACTTTAAATCAACCGAGTGTCCAACCCAGGTTGAAGTACAGTCCGCCATACAAGTACGAGGAGTGCCCTTGAAAAACGTCCAGATTGCAGCTAGTGCACAAAGAACCTCGCCACGTAATGCGTGTATGAGAATTTCTCTCTCGCTCTTGACCGGGCAGCAAGTGAAGAGATTAACTGCCCATCAACGTCGTAAGACAAAGCGTCGATAAGAAACAAGCCAAGTTTGAGAGGGGAAAAGGAAGGAGGCTGAGACCAAATTTCAGCTGCTTTAGACATGGGATAAATAAATAAATAAAATAAATAAATAGATCAAGTAAATGATTCTGAATGCTCTTACTTCATATTTACCTTCCCCCCAAAAATGCTCAACATAGGTGAGCAGCAGTGCTACAAGAAATAAGCACAGGCAGTCAGATATATGCTGCCATAGGTAAGAGAAAGCAGATATCCCCCCTTGCCTTGCTACACAGAAGGCAACGCTGCAGATTTCCCACTCCGCTATCAAAAAGCAAAGCAGAACCAGCATCTGGAGCTGGAAAGGGGTTTATTAACTCGGAACTTTTTGTTCCTTAAATAAGTAACTGAGACGGGGTTTTTGTTTCTTCCCACACCCCTCTTCTTTCCATTGTCCCTGCAAAAAAAAAAAAGGCCGAAATAAACGTTGTTTCATAATAATATTATTATATAAGGAGTGCAAGACTTACCATATCAGCTGGAACGCTGCTGGACATTTTGATATTACCCTAAAAGGCGTAAAAACAACTTAAAAAAAAAAAAAAAAAAAAAAAAAGGAGAGGAAAAAAAGGCACCAAGAACGGCCTGCTGCCGGAGAGCTTCAAGAAGCAAAACGGGGGTCAGTTTCCGAGGCAGCAACTTCCACGTCCCCTACGAAACAAAGGTGCCCGATGTGCAGAGGGGAACGCGGCCGGCTGAGGAAGAGAAATATCCAGGGGCAAGCGGTGCCGGGGCTGTACCGGAGGAGCCAGCGGGAGACCAGAGATGGCAGCAGATCCCTGTCAGCGGCGGAGGCAGCAGCGGTGCCAGGTACACCAGGCAGGACTACACCGCCACATGAGCTGCGTGCGGCTTTTCCCCCCTCGCTCTCTCTTCTCTCCCAGCCTTGACAAGTGACGACGGGATGATTCACGGGATAATGGTGCGTCCAAGTCACCTCCTCAGCCGGCGCAGGCGGCCCGTGCACGCAGGCAGGCAGGCTGGCAAGACCTCGCTCTGCCCTCGGCGGGGCAGGGCTGCGGGAGGGCCGGGGTGGGCCCGCGGCCACTAGGGAGGACGCCGGGCTTTAGCCCCCCTCTAGGCGGTGTGCGGCATTCAACAGCGTCGGTCGGGGAGGGCTACCTGAGGGGCGGCCGGAGGGAAAAGCCCTCCCCCGCGGCGCTCCGGCGGCGACAGCAGTCGGCGGGGGCCGGGGGGCGTTCAACGGCGGCCGCCTCCCGCAGCCTCAGGTCTCCGCTCGCATCGCCGCCGCCGCCGCCTCCTCAGCCCGCCCGCCCTCCCGCGTCTGGTCCTCCGGCGGCTCCGGGCTCCCCCCTCGTCCCCCGCGCGCCGTGCTGGCCCCGCTGCGAGCTGGAGGTGCCGCTCCTCAGCGCGATCCTCGCCCGCAGCCGCCCCCTGTCATCTTCGGCTCAAACCAACATGGCGTCTGCCGAGCGGAGGAAGGGGACACGGCAGGGAGAGACGAACCGACACCCCCCGTCTCCACCTCCCCCCCCTTCCCGCTCCGCCGCAGCACGCACCGGCACCGCGCGGCATCATGGGGGTTGTAGGCTGTCGGCATGGCCACGCCCCCTCTCCGTGCACACTGTTGCTAGGGTGCTGTGGGGTCCCCTCGGCCCGGCGGGCCACGGCCGGGACCTGGCACCAGAGACCAGGCACCAGAGACCAGGCCCCGCCACCCGGGCACGTACCACATCAACCCGCCTGTAACCGTGGAGGCTGAGGCCTCCTCGGGGTTTGTGGGGCTGCCCTTGCAGACCTTCCTCCAGGGATCCCCTCCCCAGCGTGTCGGCCAGAGCTCTGCTCTTGTACGGCTTCCAATAAACAAAACAGATGTTTATGTCAGTGTTTTAATTTTTCGCACCCCCGATCTGCAAGTGTGGCCCTACATTTTTGTATTTCTCATTTCTCACATTATTTTTAGAGTTTGAAATATCAAGGCTTTTGATTTTATCTTTCTTTTTTTCCCCAAAAACTGCTTAGTTTTATTAACATATAAAGCTCCTGTGAGATTCCCATATGTTATCTGAAATGCTGTATGTAATGGGTGTTTTACTTCTCATTCCAGGCTGCTCCTGGTAACTGTAAAGCTGTCCAAGAGAAGAAGTAAAAATCAGGAAAATCAAGTAGATGGAGCATGTGACAGAGGCAGACCTGTTCTTTCTGAGACAGATCTCATGTAAAACCACAGGGAATTAAGAGCAAGTTGTTCATTTTAATACTAAAAGTTTGAGATTGCCCTTCCTCTTTGGGACTTCGTGCAGCAACAGCAGCCTCTGGCAAGACTCTGTCCCTTGCTGAGGCTGTAAGCCTATTCTTTATACTTTGCTCCAACATAACGCAAAACAACTGACTGCAGCAGACGGATTTACCACAAGCAGCCGTGTTCAATGCCTGAGAGAAGAGCTGGAGGCCAGCAGAAGTGACCCTACATGCAGACCTCTGTGAGGGGCACACATTATGTGCCCCTCTCTTGTCAGCCTAGTTTGCTTAGGCAGTACATATTTGGGAAGCAGTGACTGAGGCATCTCTCACAGGAGGAGCAGATGAGAGCTGGGACTGTTGGGCCCCAGGAAGAGGGGTCTCAGAGGGATCTCATCAGTGTAAGTGCCTGGTGGCAGGGAACGAAGGTGAGGAAGCCAGGCTCTCCTCAATGATCCCTGCTGACAGAACAAGGCAATGGAAACAAGATCAAAACCAGTAAATTCAATCTGAATGTGGGAAAAGACTTGTTTCACTGGGAGGGTGACTGAACATTGACATAGGTTGCCCAGAGAGGCTTTGCGACCTGTAACTGTGGCGATACTCAAAACTGAACTGGACATGGGCAACCTGCACTGGCTGACCCTGCTCAAGCAAAAGGTTGGTGTAGATGACCTCCAGCAGTCCCTTCCAAGCCCAGTGATGCTGTAACCATGACTCTCCCCTGATAAATGTTTTTATGGTTCCTTATATCGTCATCCCCAATGACTTCAGGTCTTCTAGCCACCAATAGGATAAAAAAGCTTGTATTCATAGGAGTAATAGCAAAAAGTTGAAACATTGCTTAGTTCTTCTATTGGGTGTCCCTGACGGACAAATCAAGTGCAGGGCTTCCTCATTCTTGCTTATTTGGTTTTGTGTTTTACTTTTATACAGCATCTAAATAGAAATGCTCATAGATGACGGCCCAAAGGATAAGCCCTAAGGAATATATCTCTATCCCAAATAATACACATTCCCAGGCACATATGACTTTCTGGCTAAATCAGTGACAGACTGAAGAATTATAAATAGATCTCCCTGAATAGAGTTTATACTTAGAATGTTATTAATGATGACTTTTTTCCAAAAAAAACCCAAACCAAACAAAAAAGCAAAACCCACCAAAATTAAAAAC
>JAVHNF010069160.1:19576-32027 GCA_034783455.1 Micropsitta finschii | reverse complement strand
AACCCTGCAACAGCCTCAAAAGTCTCATGATTAATTCTAGGTTGCAGCAGCCACAAGAGAGCACAGTAAGATATCAACCAGCCCCCATGCTTCCAGCCATACCTTCTTGCACTGGTATGGTCCATATTTCATACCTGAGTAGCAGCCCTGGAGGATTGCAGAGCGTGGTTCAGTCAGAGAGCTGGGTCACAATCACACATTGCAGCACTGCACTGGGCAGTTGTTGAACCAGGAAATCTGAAACAGTTCATGGAGAAGATATTGGGAAGAACCCAAAGCACCTCAGACATGACAGCCAGTATGAAATAACCTTGCAAACATGTTATAAACTTGCTTAGAAGAACTGGGTAATAGAAAAGGGTCAAATATTTACCGTTAAATGTCAACATATAACTCAATGCAAAGGAATATTTAAATCTATTCTACTTTAGTAGGAATTTCCTGTGGTACACAGTATTGTGGAACAAAAGCTGGTTTGTTGTGGGGTTTTTCTTATATTAAGGCATATATGATATTCTACACTAAAATAATGAATTATTTTAATAGCTTAAGTGAAATGTACATCTATAACCACAAGAAATAACATAAAGATGGCATTCCAGTGGCAAAGTAATTTTAACCGAGCTTTGATTGTCAGGTTGGTTAGAACTGCCTGTGAGTTGCAGGTCTGAACTCAGTTCTGCTACACCTTGGTATAAATCAGTGGTGTATTCAATGAGAGGTTTAGGTTTACTCTGGTGCAAGTAAGACTTTGGCCTCTTTTGCTTGAAAGGCACAATTTTCTGGGCAATCAGCTGCTGTTGGAGGAGCAAATGAACAAAGACCTGAGTGACTCTCTTGCAGTAACAAGTCTCACATTTGTGCCATGGGTAGGAGGTAACCAACAGCTACACTGACCTGTGACCTTTATCATTCCTTTTCTCTGTCTTATACAGACACATCTGTGAACTCTGAGGGACTCACATATCATAGATGTGCATGAAAACCAACACATGGCTCCAGATTCTGTGGTTCAGTCACCCACAGGATGTGATGTGGAAGTCTCCTTCACAGTGAATGTGCTTCCTGATCACCATTTTTAATCTTTAAAGGAGAAAACCTCTGTTTAAAGACCAAAACCGTGTCCAAGTATCCTGGATGAAAAAGCTGCTCCAGGGGAACAGCAGAAAAGCTGTCACTGGACAAGCACCTACCAAACATTCCAGTGGCAGATCCCACTCCTGAAGAACAGGTGACTTTGTTCCAGAGCTTTTTCATCCCAATCTTCTTACACAAAGAGAATTCAGCCACCTTTGAGTTTGCTCTGGTGTATTTTCCTGACGGCTTAGTAACTGCTTGTGAATCCTACATCTGCTCCAATGGCGATAATGGCAAACTGTGTCATGTACTTTGACCACCAGCAAGAAGAGGTTGGCTCTTTACGTACTCAGGTATTGATATACACTGACAAGATCCCCTGGAGCTTTCTTCTCTCCAGAATGAGCAGCCCCAGCTCTCAGGCTCTCCTGTGCTCTAAGGCCAGTTCTAGCACTGTTGGCCACTCTTTCCCAGCTGTTTGCTAACAGAGTCTGGAGCAAACACTTCTCCAGTCTCCTTCAGGCAAACTCTTTGCTCCCATTGATCTCAGTAGCATTTCCCGTGCTCTTTGCTCTCCCTTTGTTGTTTCCACTCTTTGGGAACTCCTTCTGAACACGGTGAAAACCAGTCCAGTTCATTT
Source organism: Micropsitta finschii (assembly GCA_034783455.1). Classification (NCBI taxonomy): domain Eukaryota; kingdom Metazoa; phylum Chordata; class Aves; order Psittaciformes; family Psittacidae; genus Micropsitta; species Micropsitta finschii. The sequence goes on along the minus strand of JAVHNF010069160.1, from coordinate 30,310 downwards.
CATTCCCAGGAAGTTGACAAGCCCTGGCCCATGACCCGTCCCTGTTTTGCTGCTGGTTGCTTCAGACTTACACAACTATTCAAATGAAGAAGAGGCTTCCAGAGATCACCTGCTTATCCCTTCTGCATGGAAAGGAGCTGACCTCCAGCAGATGTTGGTCTGTCTGCGGGCTCCCTGAGGTACATCCCGCTCCCAGTGCCTGCGGCAGCCAGCTGAGGCGGGAACCAAGGCAGGACACCGGCTGCCGCCATCACACCCCCCCTCACAGCACTGCCCCTCAGCAGAGCGCCCCCTACCGCCCGCCGGCTCCTGCCCCTCCTTCTCCCGCCCTGCCTCGGCTGGCCAATGAGCTGCGCATACGCAGCAACGGTCTCAGAGAGGTGGCCGGCAGCCGCCTGACCCAAATGACAGGGCGAGGGAGGCCCGTGCCGCCGTTGGGTCTCTTCCCACACGACCCTGGCTTATTCCGCCGTGTGGTGGGATCCTCAGCTCCCACCGAGAGCCCCTCTAACAGCAAACTGGTCAGGCACTTCTGAGGGCAGGAGAGAAGGGCATTGTCTTCAGGACCCTTTGCCGCGGTGCATGCTGGGAATTGTAGTTCAAGTGCCGTCCAGGCCCACTCAGTGTGAGCGGGGAGGGGTCAGGAGGAGGAGGACTACAACTCCCGGGACACACGGAACTTGTCGCGTCAATCTTCTTTCGCTCCGGCGGCAGCTGGGGCCAAGGGGTGTACGCTGTGCTCGGGCTGCGGGTGTTTTCCGCTGTGGTCCCCTCTAAGGAGCCGTCCGGGAGGACGCCGGCAGGTTCCTGCCGCCGACTGCAGGCCGCCCGTCCCGGGGCTCCGCCATGGATCTCTTCGGGGACCTGCGGCGGATGAACAAGCGGCAGGTAGCGGCCGGGGCCCGAGCCCGCGGGGCGGGAGGTGCTGGCCGCTCGGAGGTTCCGGAGCTCCGGAGCCGGCACAGGGTGCCCAGAGAAGCTGTGTCTGCCCCATCCCTGGCAGTGTTCAGGGCCTGTGTGTTAGAAGCCTTTGCTTGTGAGTTCATTAGCTCCTAGCACAACCACATGGGAGCGTTTCACAGGCAGAATAAGCCAAGATTGAGGCACACGCTGGATTTATGCTGCAGTATGGTGTGTACGGTTGCGTTGGCACTACAACCATCTGTTCCAGCAGCTTCTGTTGGCATATGATTTTAGCATGGAAGTCCACATGCCTGGAATGTGGGTCAGCGATGCATATGGGTTGAAATTCTATGTTAAGCTTTTAAATATAGCACAGTAAAACGATTGTCTTGTTTCATACAGCTGTATTACCAGGTCTTAAACTTTGCTATGATTGTGTCTTCTGCCCTTATGATATGGAAAGGGCTCATCGTGGTTACTGGAAGTGAGAGCCCCATTGTCGTGGTGCTCAGGTAAATGAATGTAAAGACTTATTGTTCAAGTCCAAATGTGGTTTTTGTCCTGTGTCTCCTCCCCTTCCCCTTGGGTAGATTTGGAGTTTGAAGGCTCACCTACTTAAAGGAGCTCTCAAACACTTCCTTTCTCCTAACTCCGATTTCATAAGAGTTAGGCTGCTTTTGTAATTGCAGCCTAGTTTTCACTGCAGTTTGTAGAAGCAGTGGATATGTGACACCTTGGAAAATCCAGGTTATCTCATTATTTCCCTGGGGCAGTAAGGAAGCCTTCTATAGCCTGGCTCAGCTTGGGGTTTGCTGAGGCTTGGGTTGTGCTAAATGTCTGTGCAGTGTTACTGAATGGATGTAGCAACACATCTCAGTTAACACTGTGAGTTTATTTGTGAGAATCAACTTTGTTTTAATGGTGGTTCTTCCATTTAGGATAATGCTTATAAAGTCTCCCTCTCTTTCTGTTTGTAGTGGCAGCATGGAACCAGCTTTCCACAGGGGGGACCTGCTCTTCTTAACAAATTTCCATGATGACCCAATCAGAGCTGGTGAAATAGTTGTTTTTAAAGTTGAAGGCAGAGACATTCCAATAGTTCACAGAGTAATCAAAGTACATGAAAAGTAATGCAACTTGCAGCATTTTCCTTGTTTCTAAATGTGCTCTCCTTCACCATGGCTTTTGATCATATTCTGATTTGTTCATATTTGATGACAAAAGGCAGTGAGGCCATGCTGGAACATAAGTCATCTCCAGGGTGTGATCCACTTTTGTCCCCAGTTCTGTGGCACACTTCTTGAGACCCCGACTCCTGTTCCTCATCAGAGGTTTGAAGTAGGTAAACCTGTGCCAAAGAGGAGTCCAGGAACACAAGCTGTACCCATTGGTTTCGCCAGCAGTAGCAGTATGGGAGCAGAGTCTGCTTCTCATTCTGCACGGTGGAGGTTGCAAACATTAACATACTTGCTCCTCAGAAGTGCTGGCCATGAACCGAAGGTGTTCATCTTTTGAGAAGTATCTGTTCTTCAGTGCTTTCTGTGACAGATCTGTGCATCCAAGAACTGTCTTTTTTTCAATACCTTATTTGTCTTTATGGAAACTCCTTGTTTCTTGATATCACTCCTTGCAATTAGCAGCTTCTTGAGCAAAATTAATAACTTAATGATTTTATTTAAATGGGAGCATTGAACCAAAGTCCTGCATGCATCACCTGCATGTCTGCCTTCAGATGCTTCAGTGAGTGACTAGAACTGTATTAGTGTTAGTGACAACATACTGAATTTGAAGCAGCTTTGCAGCTGCTTTAGAGGGTCTTCAGTATCTGTTTCCATCGAAGGAAGGACAAAGCTTTCTTTTGCCATAAGTATGATTACTGAGACTTAAACAAGTGTCTGGAACTTAGAAGCAAATTGCGCTGTTGTTATACCACTTTCTTCCTAAGGGAAGACGTTCAGGCTCTGCCTCAAAAGAAACTTGTGATTTAAGTTAATTCTCCAAGGTGTGATGACTTATGGGGATTTTGCTCCACAGTTTGTGGAATAAAATTAAAATAGACAAAACCTCTTAGTAGAGGCTGTTCATCATTTCAGAGTTAACTTTTCTGATCTGTTGACAATGCAGAGGGCTGGGTTGTTTTCTCCCCGATAGGCACATACAGCTTTTGCGTTGGATGGACAATATCCCTTTCACGTCCATCGTGTCATTAGCTACATTAAATGACAATCTAGGAATGTTTTTTAAACAAAATTCTTGTTAAAATCTATTAATTCTGTCAGTAAGGTCTGTAATGTTCATGATTTAATGGTGTTAAATAAGCAGGGCGGGAAGCGAGAAGTGCCACAAGATTAGATAACACTGTTTGTCTATGTTGTGCTTTGTAGATGTTAATTGAGGCTTTTATATTAAGTGGTATTTAGTTTATCACCTCTTTGCCTTCTAGAGGAAATGGGAACATCAAATTTCTGACTAAAGGTGATAATAATGAAGTTGATGACAGAGGCTTGTACAAAGAAGGTCAAAACTGGTTAGAGAAGAAAGATGTTGTTGGAAGAGCAAGAGGGTAAGTAATGAGAATGTTCTTCATGGTTTAATAGAAAGAAAATGTGGAACTTAAATCACTTCCACTGTTGGTACAAAGTGGGTCTGGTATGGGAGGCTTTAAATTTCCTAAAGAAAATGGGAAGTAAAGTACTTTACATGGAAAAGTTGCCTCTGTGGTTCCTCTCACTGGTGTGGATCTCTAAGATACATCTTGTGTAACTTGATTAATTTTTTTATCTAAGGGGAAAAAGCAATTATTTCCCATTCAGCCATCCATTAGTGGCAGGATAAATGATTGTTTTACACCAACACTGAGTAACATTGAGAAGTTTCCATGTAATATTTTAGGGTTCATCTTACATTCAGCTGCTTTATGAATTACAGGTTTTTGCCTTACGTTGGGATGGTGACTATAATAATGAATGACTATCCAAAATTCAAGGTATGTATGCAGACATTTTGGGTACTTTAAAATAGCAAGTGAAGGTAGTAAGAATGTTGCCTATAAGAACATGTTAATAACCCAGGACAATGAGGTTCTGTGGTTTAGTACCTAATGTAAAACGAGCTGTGTGCTTGGTTTAGCCTGTCTATTGTCCTGTGGAATTTACTATTTGGAATAATCTGAAAACATTTAGTTTGTAGGAATTCCAGAAGTGTTTGCAGTTGTGGTGCCTGTTTGGAATGAATACGATCACATTGAAATAGTCCTGTAAATCTGTAGGAACCCAACTCCGTAATGGTGTACTGATCTAGAAGGTGTAATGTTGGACAGGACATGCTTGGAACACTTTGTAAGAGAAATGGTAACCACCTTTGTTCTCTGTTTTCTCTTGCAGTATGCTCTGCTGGCTGTAATGGGAGCATACGTACTGTTGAAACGTGAATCCTGAAACAGAGGTCACTTTGTTCTTGCAAAAGTCCAGAGTTAAATATACAGGGAAAAAAAACTAATATATTTCAGATCGTTTCTGTATACAAAACTGTGCAAGCTTCTGTCTTGTCTGAATAAACTGATGACTAAAGCTGTTGCCTGTTGGTTAATTATGAAATGGCAAGTTTACTGCCTTACATAAATACTGCTTTCAGTTAGGCTTTTGCCTGCCATGTGCTAAAGCAGCTTGTGGCACTCCTTGAGATGCTGCTGGTTTTGGTGAAGTGGTGCTGTGCCTGAACTCACCTTCTCCCTCCTGTTAAGTATTTGTTTCCTGGTTACTTTTAATCCCTCTTTTCATAACCATACAAAGTGTTTTGATCAGTGCTTGTGAGGTTAGGATGAGAAGTGGGCTGAGGGAGTTTAGTTGAACTGATGCCTGAAGAAAACTGTCCAGGTAGGGCTGACAACAATAAACAAGAAGGGGTATTTTTGATTAAGAACTGAGAAGTGGAAACTTGGAGCTTTTCCCCTGGATTTGAAACCCATTCCTTAGTGCTGTAGGGATATATAACCTCATGGCCTGATTTTGAGAGGCCTGATTTTTAGGAACTCTGTGTTTGTAACTGTAACTCTTCTGCCTTTGTGTTCCCAGCTATAAACCAGACCTAACAAGAAGATGTTACAGGGCTTTATTAACACCAGTAAATTGCTGGGTGAATAGCACAGCAGTTCACTTAAGTAAAATTACCAATATGGGTATGACATAACTCATATTTCAGTGTTGAGGCTGTATTGTGCTCTCCTATCATCTGATACCTGAATAGTGTTAAACATAAAGTGAGTTTTTAATTTAAAAACTTGCCTGAAATTCTGGCTTTTTCTCTCCTTTCTCTTCAAATGTCAGTGTTTTACCCTCAACAAAGCAGAACTTGTTTTCCTCGCTTGCTTTGTTTTTGTAGCCTTGATAAGGAACAGCATGAGGCTTCTTCCAGTGGCGTGTTGTTTCTTCGGTAATCCCTTAGCTCTGCAAAACTATATCCTTTTATACAATAATGGCACCTCTTCTGTGGCAAAGCTACTGCTGAAGGCAGACAACTGCTGCATTGTTCCAAGTACTCCTTTTGTGACCTTCTAAGCAGTTTTCATGACAAACTGTATTATAAAGATGATTTATTTTGTGCCAAATTGTGTGGAAATAAAATTGGCTATAATAAATGACAAGTCAGAATAATGTAGGTATCTGTAATGTGGCTTTCCTGGAAGTGCTCCATCACAGCTCGGAAAATTAGTTCAGTTTTGGAGATGGTGTATGTGTAGTCAGATACGTTGATGTTGTTTTGTTCCCTCCTCCCCTGTATTGCTGAAATCAGAATCCACCTCCCCAGTGCAATCACAGCCAGCTCTGGTTCTGGGAGTGGGGTTTTGGGTAGAACCCCCAGGACAGATTCGACACGTTATTATGGGAGTTTATTCTTCTGTCGAGGAAACATGGGTTAGTAAAAAGAAACAAGGATAACATCTTAACATGTGGATTCATGCTCAGAAAAGAAGGTTGTATTTCTCGGGTGTGATATCCCCTGTCTTGTTTTAACTCTTCCTGCACATGTGGTTGTCAGTGTGGCCGTATCTGCTGTTCTTTGTGTTCCATAATGCTGGATGACAGTGCTTTGTCTGGGTTTGGCTGCTTGCCTAGAGATCTGCTAGTGCATCTGCCAAAGCAACTTTGGTCAGCACATACGCTCACTTGGTTTACCATATAGGTAATATACCAGTCTACATGGGAAGGCCGCAAAGAAGATGCTTGTTTTTTCTCAGTGGTGCCAATTGATAAGGCAAGAAAGAATTCCATCTGAACGTTAGAAGCAGTTATTTTTACTGAAATGGGCTAAAACCATAGTGAAACCACTAAAAACTTAGTGAAAGATGGTACCTTTCCATGCAGAAATACATTAGCTTGCTAGCTGATGGCTGCTTTGTCCAGTCCAGATTGGTTGGCTGTCTGTGAGTAATACTTGGAGATCACTCACAACATCTGGATCAGGTTGTTCTCGATTCTGCTCTTGACTTTCATTCCTGTCATTGAGCTGCTTGAAGCCCCCACTTGCATTTCTGATGATCTAGGGAGATAGTGGTGCTTATTAATTCCTGTAGAGAAGAAGTCAGACAGGAAAGGTGTGCCAAATGCTTTGCCCAGAACCTGAATCTCCGGTATAAACCCTTTCCTTCTGCTAGGTAACATACAGAATGTTTCAGTTCTTGGGCTGATAAGCAATGATAAATGAGCTTCAGTGGGCAAGTGCGTATCAGCAGAATACTTTCTGCTGTGAGTAAATCACACTCTGATGCTAGAAAGATTTAATGACTACTAAATGTTAATCTGTGTTTGCAACAGAGAGAATGCAGTTTGCTGTTTGCTATGTTTTGTAATTGCATATCACCAACTCTCTCTGCTCATCCTGCTAAGACGATTTTAAGGTGATGTGTGTTTTTATAAGGTGATTTAACATGTTACAGCCAAACTTACCCCCATTAAATTCAGGTATATTGCTGCTCCTTGTGCTTCAAGCAGAATGTTACATTCTCTCCTCAGAGGTGAGGGACAGACTGCGCTTGTGCATGCGGTTTGGCAGGTTATAGATGAGTCTGACTAACAAAAAGTGGGTTAAGATCCTTTGTATTGGATGCTTTCCTTTTTCTATAAATACAACTACTTCAGTTGCCTGCTCTGCTTCCAGGCTGCAGCTTCCCTTTGAAGTCAGGACACATCAAGGATCTAATAATCAGATTTACTGACTTACTAACTGGAGACAGTGCTCCATTGATGCCTGAAGCTGTGGTAGGTGGTTCACCTCAGCCTACATGCTGCTTTTAGACATCAGTCCCCCTGGGGAGCATGGCTGGCTTGGCTATTGGTGTGAAATACTGTGCATTTTGTCACTGGAGAAAAGGAGAGAGCATTTTAAAGCACTTCTCTCCCAAGGGCTTTGGTGTTTGGTGTTAGGCTGGGGGTGCAGGGCAGCCCTGGCACTGCTTGCTGTGCCCCTCTGCTCCTCACTGCCCTCCTGGAAGGGCAGCACTGGAGGTGGCTGAGTCCTGCTGCCACATACTCAGGCTGAACTGTTGCCTGTGTTGGTAAAGTGAGCATGTGGAGTAACTGGAGGGAGAGCTGCAGTTTAGGCCTTGTTTAGCAAAGTCATTTCTCTCACTGTTTAATCAAGATAGTAAGCAACGGCGATGAAAAGGACGTTTTCCTCTGTGTGCATGGGTTTTATCAGTGTTTCTTTGAACATCTTAAGGGCTAAAAGCAAACAAAGCGTAAGCCACCCACACGGCAAAAATTCAATAGGCTTCTCTGCTCCACAGCTTGACTTAAATAAGTATATTCCATCTCTTCTGTCATCACTTATGCTCCGGTACCCTGCTTTTGTATAGAGAACTAACTGCTTCTCTATCATCTGTGTGAATACACTATCAGCACAAAATATATATACACACACATGTGCTATAGATAGTCTGTGTCTATATGTAGGTGCGTGGAAGTCTGACGTGGACATGACCATCACCTGAATTTTGAATCTGTTTGCATGTGTTTGTCCTCTGCTGTGGACAAAGCTTTGTTTCTTCTGCAACCACATTAGGACATCAGTGCCCAGCGCTGATGAGCACTTTTGCTAGGAATAAAACTAAAGTTACATGTGGAAAATCTGAGTGCAAGAAGGGCTGGGAGTGGGGTGCTGATGCACCAGTGCCCAGGGAGCACCTTGTCTGTGTTTGCCTGCTAGGGGCAAGACAGGAGGAGAGGTTTTGCTGTGTCTGGGAGGGATGCACAGTGTGGCTCTGCCCTGAGGGTGTCTGAAGCCTTTGGCTCACCTTCCAGCCAGCACAGGGCTCCAGCAGTCACTGGCAGCTCAGCGCTGGGTACTGGACTGTGGCCTCTTCCTGCTCCCAGGGGACAGTGCCCCTTCTGCCAGCTGCTGGATGGCTGCTGCTTCCTGTTTTGCTTCTTTCAATGGGAGTCTAGAGTCCCTTGAGAGCCTTTTGGTTTGCTGGTGCCTGTCCTTCATCACCTACACTTGTGCTGCTGTTTTGTCTTTGCTTGCCCCCTGGATTTGTGGCACACGGGCTCCTCAGCTATTTTCTCCAACATAATCCAGTATTTATGAACCCAGCAGCTATATGTGAAAGGAAGTTGTCATTTGGGAAATAAACCTGCTCGTTTCAGATTCCTTCAGTGCTTATTTTCCACAGATTTAGCTGCAACCCAAAAAACTGCAGATGAGTCACCTGCCACTGTCCCGGCTGCACTGTCCCAGCCCCAGCTCCTGCGGAAATCCTGCTGGAACAGCTCAGGGAAAATGAGCCCTGACCCTTTACCATGAACCCTGTGCTTAACCTGCACCCTGAGCCCTTCCTGAGAGGCACTTCCCCTGACGAGCACCAAGCAGCAAGCTGCCTGCACCCAGCGCTTCCTAAACACAGCACACACGTCAGCTGTGCCCCGTCAAACGTGTTTCTTGTTCCCTATTGCTCAGCCCCTGTAAAGTGGGGAGCTCTTGATGGAAAAATGTCTTCAGCTCCTCAGGGAGCTGCTGCTGCGGTCAGCTCTGGGGCTGGCTGCAGGCGCCTGCCCTCCCTTCCTGCAGGTAGGAAGTGCTGCAGACGAAGTCTATTCAGCATCTCCAACATTTACCGAGTATTCCTGGGTGATTGTGCCCTATTATTGCATTGGTGATATGCTTCAACCACTGTTTGTTCTGTACATACATTACAGCTGCCTCCGACGGCAGGGTCCCTACAAAGGGAGTGATGAAAGGCGCACCGTTCTTCTGTTTGTCCTTGCTCTTGCCGGAAACCTGCCTTGCTGATAGAACAGTCAGAGTTGTCTAAAATGTAAAGGAAGCAAATTAAAGAGTATCATTGTGGTAATAGCATTTAAAACCCATTCATGTTTCCTGCCGCGGAGCACAACAAGAGCTCACTTTGCCGTGGGATATATGAAAGGTAGAAAGGTATTTTAAAATGGAGAGAGCTGCTTCTCGGTGTTCCAACACAGAGCGACATGATCAGGTTTCTTCTTTAACAAGGATTGTCTCGACTGAGTTCATAACATATGTTTATGGTATCTGGCTCTTCTTTCCGTTGGGGGGTCCACTATATTATTTCTGTATGTTACCAGATGAGGTTTATTCTGAAAGGTTAATAAATATAGTAACCTAAATAAATCCATATTACCTTTTTTATCCTTACGAACAAGTAAGGAAAGAAATGATAATGATGCAGAAATGTATTCCAAGAGCGGCCTGGATCCTTGGCTGGGCTGAGGAAGGTGGTGAGGCCAAGGAGGAATGGTGCTTATTTGGGAACATCCCTGCTGTCCCTGCCCAGCACCCAAATAACCTGATGAGCACTCAACAACCTACATGTGGTGCAAACCTTGATAGCCTCTTCTGTGCCCATCTTTGCACCCCATCTCCCTGGGTGCTGGTGGGATCCCTCATCCCAGCACATCCTCAGCATTCTGGACAGTTTCCTGAATTCCAGTTTCAGGCAAAGAACAATGAGGATGTCCCACGGGTGGCAATTTTATGTTTGATCACTGCCACCCAGCACAGAGCACGTGCTGTCTGTAGTTGCACTGCAGGCTGCTAGAGGAATGCCATTGAGGCATCAGAATACCATTGTACATTAAACAAGAATGCATAATTAATAACCATAATAAAGGAATGAATCACATGAATCAGTAGAAGATGCAATAAGCTGAGACTAAGCAAGGGAACAATTTATCTCATACAGGAGGATACACAATTGACTTCCAAAGTGACTGTACTTGACGGCTTGCCCAGTAATCGTGTTAGTTTGCATCCATGGTAGTTCCCAGTGGGTATAGTTCAGTCCCAGGCAAGCAGGGTTAGCTGCAGGATGTCGCAAAACCCTGGCATTCAGCTCTGTTAACAGTGTACCCCACCTGGGTGCCTTAGGAAACAAGACACCACATAAACTGTACCAATTCCACATGACTCCATCCCTGCCTCTGTTCTCCTTGAGACAAAGGACTCCATATCCCTCTGCTACCTCCACCTTCACCTCAGTGGAACTACTCACATGCCTGGAGCTGAGTACGTGTTTCAGCTTCCACTTCTCTGTGGCCTTTGCTGTTGCCCATTGCCTCCTTCAGTGATTCACCCACCCTCTCCTCTGCACTGCCTCTTCAGGATGAAGGTCTTTTCACCCACTATTACAAAGCTGACCGGTTCCAGGTGCTTTAGACTGCTGGAAGTTCATGGGTTCTCTGTGCAACAAAACCAGCGAGTCCTGTAGATCTGTGAGGGATGTGGGCTCTGCTCATGCTTTGGGCAAGAAAAAGGCCTGTTCCCAGCAAAGACCCTGCTCAAACACCCTAGGGGTCACTG
>JAVHNF010069157.1:29134-43655 GCA_034783455.1 Micropsitta finschii | reverse complement strand
CATCGAAGTGACTGCACCTGGTAGTGGTCCCTGTGCTGAGAGGACATAAAATGCGTGTGTGTGCGTGTGTGTGTGTGTGTGTGTGTGTGTGTGCTCAGAGAGGACTTTCTCCCAAACCTAGTTCTTCATCTTCACTGGAACAGGTTGCCCAGAGAAGCTGTGGCTACCCCAAACTGTGAGGCTGCAGTATCAGGCTAAGGTGACAGCAGGGACACCTCTTTGGTGGATATGGGAAAAGCTTTTGCTGTTGCACAAGAAGAAAACCCCAACCAACCTCATACCCTGAACCCAGGCTGAGCAAGAAACCCCCACATCTGGACACAGAAAATGCCTCTTGCTGGGGTTCAAAGTTTTCCTCCACCAACTCTAACACTGGTCTGGCCAGCACTGCCTTCTGCTACAGGTGTATGGCACAAGCTTTCCATCAGGATAGCACCGCTTGGTGAACAAAAAGAGCAACTCTCTTTGCTCCTCTGAGGTTTCCTCCATTTTCACATGAAAAGCTAATACCTCTGAAAAGAAAGGACCTCTTTGTTGAATACCACAGCAAGCACCTGCAATCACAGCTTAGTGAGGAACACTGCTATCTCACACCTCTCCTTGCCTTACAGCTCCAAAGGGGAACTGCAGAAGCTTTCAGCTCCTCCTGCACAGCTCAGCACTAGTGTAACACTACTATCTCAGAGCAGTGCAGTGCCCCTAAGAAAGCAAAGCTGCCCTGCAGTTGGTGGAAATCTTGCAAAATAAAAACACCAAAAAGGGGAGCAAGACACTTCCTATGTGTCCCGTTAAACCAGCGGGCTCAGGAAGGAGCGACAGCAGCAGGTTTCAAGGGATGCAAGGCATGGAATGGGACATGGGGGTATTAGTGTTGGTTTGTGTGTGCCTGCCAAGGCACTGCCTGGAGTCAGGAAGCCAGCCCTGAACACCATCTCCCCTCACTCTTTGGGGGAAAGGACATCACAGCTTATTAGGGTCAGATACTGGCACCTCAATAGGACGTCAAGTTTCTGTCCCCCAGCAAAAAGAGTCTGGAACAGCCTGGTCTTTAACACTGAGCTCCAGAAGATGATGCACCATGTTCTGGGCAGCCCGGCTGCTGGGAGAGCTTTGTGACTGGTCTCCAGGATGTGACTCTATGGAAAAAGGCCTAGGACCTTTTCCTTTCACCACCACCACCACAGCTACTTCTGGCCAGCAGCCTGTGCACAGCCCCTCTCATCACACCCTTCTCTAGGCTGAACATGGTTCTGCACCAGACACCGAGGCTCCAATACTTGGAGGAGTGTTTGCTCTAAGTGCACTGAGCTTTGGCTGCAGACTCCTCTCTTCCCTCTGCCATGCTGGGCTCTTAAGACATTTGCTCCAAGGATATTTAAGGACCCCAGTCCTGAATTCCTCATTCTCTCCCTGCTCACTTAGGTGCTGTCTTTCAGTGCAGCAGTTACTGAACAGCAATCAGCCCACTGCGCTCCTACCGAACTCTGCTCCACCATCCCTCATCCTTCAGTTGCATCAGAAGTTTCTGATCCCTGTTGGGTGAAGTGCAGAGAAATGACTTGCCCAAAGTCTAGAACACTTCAGTGGCAGGGAGATGAGGAGCTTCAGGATGCCCAGAGCCATCTTTTGACCTTGCAGCACCTGGACCATCCCAGCTGCCCATGTCAGAAGAAAAGAGGAGTTTTGTTATGAATTCCTGAGCTCTGCCCAGTGGAAAATACTGTTCTCATTTGATTTACTTCCTATTAGTTACAAGGTAATAAGCCTTTGCTAAGAAAGTCTTTCCCGACCCCCCCCCCCCCAAGTATCCCAAAGCCTCTGGAGTCAAGATTTGCCAGTCGTAGCCCTAGAGATGGCAGGTCAGCCCCACCTCTTTAGTTGCAGGAGACACCAGCAATCAAAGCCGAGCCAGTTTCTTGAAATGGATAGGGACATGGAAATGGTGATATGGCCAAGAAAGCTACGGATTGTCACCAGCATGGCTCCAACTCCTTTGGAGTCACTCTGCAGGGACACCACGTCCCTCCTTCAACCAAGCTTGGCTGCTGAGGGACTCTTCTGTCCCTCTTTGAATATACCCTCCCACTGCCCTATGCTGGTTTCACACAAAGCCCATCCCAGCCAGTTTATCCCCAATCCCAAAGCAGCATCTGTCAGGTAACACAAGCACAGTCCTTAAGCAGCATTGATCTGCCTTCTTGGTTTGGGAAACCACTGGCTGGGGAAAAACCCCTTGAGTCCATCGGACTGGGGAAAACAAGACCAAACTGAATGAGGCAGCAAAGGCTGGTTCCAGCGTTCAACAGTGGAAGAGGGGAAAGGAAACAGAGAGTTAAACACTGACAGGGGTCAATTCCCTTGGGTCCATTGGACTGGGGAGAACAAAACCAAAACAAGGAATGAGGCAGCAAGGCTGGTTTCGACGTCCAGTAACAGAAGAGAGGAAAGGAAATGGGAACCTAAACTGGAACAATGAATGAAGGGGAAAATGAGGGGGAAAATGAGGGAAAAAACGAGGGGAAAGAAAATCTTCCTCTACCTAATCCCCCAAATTTCCTCCCTGACCCAGGAAGATGATAGCAGCATGTTCAAAGTTTCTGGTTGTTGTCTTGGAGAAAGCAGCAGTTGTTGCATCAAACCAAGTATTTCATATATCTGCCTTCTCCCTCTCAGTCACTTTATGTTTTGCGAATATTCCAGTTATAATCTGGATTGGTCTTCTGTTCTAATGACCTATCCAGAGGTGACCTGTGATCCAGAGGTGACTTGGGATCGAGGGGGGATTTCAGAGAGGGGGGTGAGCGAGGGTCCGACACTCCAGTGTGAGGTGGAGGGAGAGGCTGTTTGTAATCTCCCGATTTGTCTGTGTGGAAGGACCGGTAGTGGTCCGAAGGTCCTTGGCCATGGTATCCCATGGGTGGCCTGTGGTCAGACATCCGCCTGAAATCCTGCTGGTGATAGTTCTGAGGCCTGAACTCATCAGATCGCCGACGCTTGGAATCATGGTGGTGCCTGCAGAAAGAGAACGAGACAGATGGAGAGCAGTTCTCTAAGGAAAGCCCGGCCATCACAGTGCTTCCCTGCACATTCCTCCCAGCCTTTCCAAGAGGAAAGGGCATAATTACCTGTCGTAATAATCTCGGTGGCCTCGGTGGTCTCGATCACTGTTGTACTGTTCGTATGGCCTCTTGCGGGACAGGTTATTGGGTCTGTAGCTCCCAGAGCTCCGGTGGGGCTCTCCACGAGACCGCCGATCCCCGTAGTGGTGGTCCTTGTACCAGTGCTGCTCGTACTGGTGATGCCGCTCCCCGCCCCACATCTGGTTGCTGTTGCCACCGTAGTTGAACTTCCGATCCCTCTGCCATTCTCCTCGGTCTGCAATGAGGAAAGCACCACTGAGTGTCTTCCATGCTCTAGTTTAATGTGCTGAATTCTCAAAGAAATGGTAACCTGACCAGCCACAGGTCCCAGAAGAATTTGTGTCCGAGAGCAAAGAGCCAGTAGGTTACAAGGGATGATTTCTCCTGGCTTGCTGCACTCACCCATGTTGCTGAAATGTCTCTTGTTTGGATGGCCATAGTTGTCCCGCGGGTGCCCGTGCATCTGCTGCTGGGCATGGGAAGGGGGCAAGTGGATCTTCTGGGAATGAGGGTTGTGAGGCACGTGAGACTGGGACATCACAGAGTCGCGGCTGGAGCCTGAAGGCTCTGGGCGGAACGGCTTCTTCATGCTGGACATGTCCTCCTTCTTCTTCTGCTCCTGCAAGGTGGAAGAGAACGTTACAGCTCCACTGCTCCTTCACCAAAGGATTCAGACTATATGAGCAATGGCTTTGTCTGTCAGGCTCTGGAATGTTCTTCAGAGTCCCCATGCCGTGGGCCACCCATCTCTTTGAGGATTTGGAGAGCCAGCTGTGCCCAAGCATGGTATAAATGGCAATGGCACAAATGTGATGGAGAAAAGGGACAATGTAGCCCCACATGGCTCCGCTTCTACATCCTGTCTCTAAAGGGCTGTTCACTCTCAAGGTCAACCCAACCCAACATGCCACACCAAGTAATGATTTCTCTTGGTCAGAACAGCCAGAACAAAGTGACCAGTGCTGTCAGGTGAAGGGAGAAATGCCACCGAAGAGGTGGCAAATGCACCCAGACTGATGAGACATTAAGAAAATCACCGACTGCCAGTAACAATAAAGCAAACCCATGAAAGAAGTGACACTCCAAGTGTGACAACTGTTAAGGAAAGCAACCAAAGGGAAGGCACTTCAGATCTCACCTCTTCTTCCTGTGATCTTTTCTTATGAGCCATCTTGTAGAGTTTGTGCAGTTTTCTGGCATCAAATTCTGTGAATTTTGACACAAATATCCACAGGTTCCTAGGAGGACATGAACATTTCCTGTTAGATGCTACATCAGCAGTTTCAGTGCCAACTGCTTTCAAGCCAACATCAAATCAGTTTTACCCTCCCTGGGAAACAGTCTCAACCCCGCTCAGGACAGGATGAGCAGGAGAGTTGGAACCACGTTCTTCAGAGCAAAATAAAGAGGTTTGCATTGGTTTATCTAAAGTAGCTCTGAAGGCAGTTTAGCTGAAACCAGCACAGGGAGAACAGCCATGGACTGAGTGGGCCAGAGAACACAAGATTCCACTTGTTCTTAAAAGGCAAATGGTGAACTCATTCACATAAAACCTAGCAGCCTCTGAGGACCCTTCTTAAATATCACAGACCAGCCAAACAAGAAAACAAAATGACCCCTCACCTTCTCCATAACTTGATATGGTCCTGGTCAGTGTAGGCTTTAAGGCACTCAGAGATGCGGTCCCCAATTTTTAGGAGGCAGCTGCGTGTGTGCTCCAGCTGTTCTTGAACCGTCAGTCCCTTATCAGGCTTATCGAGTTGCTTCAGTGCTTTTTTGACTGGTCTCATCCTTTCCTTGCACTTGAAAAAGCGAGAGAGCAGAAAGTGATTCCTTTGGCACAGGGCTCTACACTGCTCCTTTGTTAATCAGAGCAGGAAAAAGTGCTCTCATGAGCACGAGATACTAGCTTTATTTGACCATTAGGCAAGGAGCAATCAGAATCACAGAATAGTTTGGGTTGGAAAGGAAGTGCTATTTACAGCAGCTGCTAGTAGGCACAGAGAAGGCTGGTGGATAACACATGCACAAGGTTCCACCATGCTCTCACATCAGCCAGAGGACATCACTGTGGGACACTAGGTCAGGCCCCACACCCTGACACCTAAAACACATCCTTGGATAACATGGAAGCAAACCTGGGCTGCCTGGCTGGGCTCTGCCACTGCCCTCCCATCTCCCAAGGAAAATACTCACTATACTGAATGTTTCTTGGTCCAGATCATCATCTTCCTCTTCCCCAATGGGAATCGGTTCACTCCCTGCAGTAATGTGGACAGGACCTTGCGATCTCTTCCCTTTATTTCCCGATTTGGCTTCACCACCTTTAGGCTTTACAAGGACAAATTACACACATCACATGAGGAGCCAGATCCCAAGTGATCCAACTAACAACCTCTGCATTGTTGTTACTGGCAGTGATTAAACCCCGGGCACTGCTCCTACAACTTTCCTCCCAAGATCCCCAACTGTTTAGCTGCAATGCCTCTATTTATCATCCCTGTGGGAGTAGAGACAAGTCAAAGACAACATTTTGGACCTGAATAGGATATTCATACTCATGAAGAGAAAACCAACATTGAAGACTTGGAAGAGAGCTTAAGCTAAAGAATACGTATCCCTTGCAAAGGACAGAGCTCAGAGTAGTCTCATGTCTATGAGGATCTTCAGCTTCATGTGATGTTACTAGTCCTCACACCCTCTGGAAAGCAACCTCAAATCACGGCCTATTAAACTTTGATCATAACAAAAATCTCTGGAAAGCAAACTTTCCCCTATGTAAGTAACCAAACTTCTTGCTTTGCACTTATGACCTCAGTGTCAGAACACAGTGGGCAGGGTGTACATACCTGTTCCTTGGACAGGTCATTATTACAAAAGCCCTTCCAGTTTGAACCCAGCCTCAGGGCACTTGTACCCAAAATTCAAGGAACATTTTAGTCCACAACATACCATTGATGTTGAAACACTCATTCTAGTGAGTCCTGAACAGTGACAAGGCCAATTTAGTCTTGATGGTGTGGACATTTGGAATATTTGGGATGAGCTTAGATTAAAGGGGAATACAGACAAGGAGCTGCCAACCCTGTGATAAATCACAGCTGAACAGAACTTTGATCTGAGTGCTCCTGGCTCTTCCCCCTTTCTTCCTTAACATCAGCTATTTGGCCATATTGCTCTCATAGGGACAACTGTACATGAAAGGCAGTCTGACAAAATCTCTTCCTTTTTGCTCACGTTCCATCAAGCTCTAGGATATATTCCCCTTTTCTACTTTTTATTGCAATTCTTCACAATAAGCATTCAGGAGGGCTGAAAAAGAGATAATGCCTCACCCCTCAGTGCTCCATTGATGTCTCTTCACACAAGCTTTTAATGAATCATAAACCTCATAGCTTGGCCTTCTGCTCAGAAACCCTCCTAGCTCTTAAACTGCTCCCCAGAGCACCACATACCTTCTCTTTCTTGTCTTTTGTCTTCTTTTTCTCTTTATCACTTTCCTTTTCCTTCTTAGTGGTTGTCTGTTTTTCCTTGTTCTCTTTGTTCTCTTTCTTCTTCTGTTTCTTTTTCACTGGGCAATTTTCCAAGCCATCCTCCTAGAAAATCAGCACAAAGTTGGAGTCCTCACCTCACATTCACTTTCTTCCATAAAGCTTCCATCCTTGAAACAAGGCAATTTTTGAGGTCCATCCAAATTTGCCCTCACACCTCTTTAGCCAGACAGCAAGCCCTGCTGAACCAGCTGCAAACCTTGACTAAAGGATATACAAAACAGATGAACCCAACTCTGTAACTAGCTGGCACACTGTAGATAAGCACTGCTTCCCTCTGCCAGCTCTGCTCGAGAACACTCAGCCCCTAAGGTAGATACTGATCAGCACATGAACAAAAAGTCACAGACTACAAGCCAAACCACTCAAAGACAGAAGGTTTTCTACGCAACAGCACGACTTTGGTAAACTACAGCTTCACCACTGGCTGATGTACTGAAAAGGAGAGGAAAACAAATCTTCTTTCCCTCCTTTATAAGGGCAACAGGCTTTGTCCTGAGACAACCTTTCCTCCTAGTCAAGATGTGGATCCATTCTAGGATCCCGCAAAACAATGCACTAAAAGAGTGGGTGGGAAAGGTCCTTCTTTCACCCCTGCAGCTGTAATGTGTTTTTGTGTTTGCCAGTCTCCTGCAATAACAACACACCTTAAGGAAACCTGGAAAAACCACTACCCACCAAGTTGACTCACCTTGACTTCACCTTCTTCTGACTGGTTGTCTGAGTGCCGAGGAGAGAGGAGTTCATTCCCGTGCTCATCTTTGACTTTGGGAGCCTTGTTTTCTTTCTTTACTCGTGGTTTCCTCTTCTTTAGCTTGCCCTGGTGAAAACACAGAACAAGTCAGGGCAAGCGAAGAGCTACAGCTACTTCCTGGGGACATACCCCATCTCCTGAACATCTTACAGACAGCTGCAGGACCTGCAGGGCAGCAGGAAGCCTCATGAGCCCGCATCCTTCAGTTAAATGTAATAGTTCTCATTTCAGTATCGCAGTGCAACCAGGTAACAGACAAGTCTGTATTCTTTCACATAAACGATGTTCAGTGACCTGAGGACACACACTGTCTCCCACCACCAGCCACCCAGTCATCCCAAAATCCCCAGAACCAAGCAGCCACATCTCACCTCTTCCCCATCTTTCATGTTTTCCTTCTTGTCCAGATCTTTCTTCAGCAGTTTCAGTAGATAATCAACTCGGGTCTGGAGCTGTTTTCCCTGAGGCTTCTTATCTGTCTCAACAGGTAGGATCTTTGATAAAAACAGAAAGATATATAGCCAAATGCACCTAGAAAACCTTGACAAGAGATACACATTAGCCACAGTCCTTCCAGGACCAGCAGAGGGTCAGGGATGTTACATCTTCTGGGAGAACAAGAAGGTTCAAGCATTTCTTCTGCCTCTCATACAGACTCTCCCTGTCTAACCAAAAACAAAGCTCCTACTGAGCAAACCAGCATCCCTCCCTTGGCCTTTTGCAGAAGTGAAAGGAGCCCAAGGCAGCTCTCTAGATTCTCTGTGATCTTTCTTGTAAGTATGCAAAGGAAGAAACAAAACCCCAACACCTTTGCAAACTGTATTTAGGTTGCAAAACTGAATCCACTCTCCCTGACACATCACATTCATTTGTGGCAGCCTTGTCACAGCGGGCTGGTCCCCTCTGGTAACCAGAGACATTGCTGCAGCAATGATACCGATGCAGCAAACACAGCTGCAAGGTGCCACTCTGTGGACGAACTGTCTCAGTCTGCCAGCCAGGTTAGCTCATGCTTCATTGGAAGCTGGGTGGCACGGCTCAGACAATTGATTCCATTGCAAAATGTCTTTCTGAACTTGATGTAGAAAGGCTCCGAGCCACAGGCTCATCTTTGCTGTTTTACTGCCCATCAAATAACACAACTCTGCTTTCCATCAAGCAACATTCCATGGAGGTCACTGCTTCCCTCATCATTATTAACTGTTATTTTTTGAAGGGTTACAAACAGAAGCATCTGTTTCTGGAGTAAATCAAACTTGTTCTCTATGAACAACAGACCCAATGCAAGCAACAAGCAAAGCCACCTACCTTATCAGATAGCTTCAATTCTGGATCCGTTTTAATTAGTTCCCAGTTTCCATAGCCATGCTCGTAAATTCCCACTAACAACCGAGAATCCTCCTCCACTCCCCAGTCAACATCAAAATGGGCAGCTTTGACCCGACACGTCAGGCGGTACCTGAAAGCATTTCAAACATGAATTGATTCTAATGCTCTGGGAGATAAAGCAAATCCACAGAGCTTGGTTATTCCCTCTTCCCACTACAAAGTCCAGATTCCTGAGCTTCTTTCTGCATTGCCTGCTTAGCCAAACTCACTTCTTCCTTTCCTCTGGGTCTGCAGGAATGGATTTATGCAGCATTTCAAACTCCTCTTCATGCTGGATGATGGATTTCACATTGACTTGGACACCGGAAATCTTCATAGTAGGACCTCTTCTTTTCCCAGGCCCTTTCCCTGTTCAACAACAGAAGGCAGCAACTAAGGGAACTCTTGTAGAAGAGGTGCCTCTGTAAAAATGTCTAGGCAGACAGAGATCAAGACCTTGCCCTCAACCTCTTCTTTAAGCAGCAGGCCCAAGGTAAGTTTTCTGTCACTAACTCCCTTAGATCTACAATCCAAACACCTCCACTATCATCTTAAAAGCACATCTAAGGACACTGGAGCTGTCGGTTCAGTAGTTTTCTTCAGCTGCAGCAGGCAGAGCCCCAGCAGGAAATCCAGCCCAGACCCCTCCATCTCCAAATCAACAGCACAGAACAGCCATGCATAGAGCAGTTAATGATGAACTCAAGTCCATCATTATCATCATCAGTTGATGATTAGCACCCTGGGAAGTGCTAATTGTGGATCCTGCTTTACCATGGAGCGCACAGCACGTTCGACTCCTAGTCCAGGGCAGTTAAAATATGATCTGCTTTGCCTTGTGGGCCAGCATTAAGCTGATTACTTCAGCCTCTTCTAAAAAAACCTCATGTTTAGCAGAAGCCAGCAGACCCAAATGCAACTTTCCAGGCTGAGCAGAAGACTAAGGGGCTTCTCTCCATTGGTGAGATGGAGATGTGTGCTCTTTCTTTGCTTTTAAATCGCACTGTGACATGCTTCCTTGCCCAGCAAGGGCATGGTTTTCTCCCCAGCTCCATGCAACTCCTCCAAAACCATCCTAACAGCAGCACACAACCCTCTTGCTTACCTTCACCTGGATTTTCTTTCAGCTGCTCCTCATATTCTTGCATTGCTGACACACAGCTATTGTGGATGAGTTCTCCTAACCGTTTCAGATCAGCCACAGACTTATCCACTAGCTCAGCATCCCGGGCAATACACTCCAGCCTGGAAAAGGGGAAAAAAAGGTTTGTATTTGATAAAGCATACCTCCTTCCTGCCACTTCCTGAGCGAGTGTTTCATAGCTTTTAGTACTCAGTGCTGTGAAACCTGCACAATTCAAGGTTGTGCAGCAACAACAGAGTTTTAGGCTGTTTTTTAGGTCTCTCAGCTGCAGTACAGAGCAGAGGTAGTACAGCTGATCCAATCCTTTGGATTTTCTAGTATTCAAGCAAAGGTAAGAACTATCTATCTTGGGCACAACAGGTACCTTCTGTGACTGTCCAGTGTTCCTTTAGCTTTCTCAGTTCCATATCAACTCCATCTGATGGTCAAAAGCTGCCATCTGCTGTCCTGTTTGCCTGGCTGAAGTTAGTAACAGCAAGTAACAGCCCATTTGTCAGCCTTGTGTTTCACAAAAGGAGTACAACCAGCTGAAAACCCAGTCATTTCTCATAGAATACATGCAGGGATCCCTGCCTCAGGTCTGAGACCTCAGCAAGGGCTACGGCTTTCCAGAGCCAGCACACATACCCATCTCCCTTCCCTCCTGCATCACTGCTTTCTTTTCCTTTCAAGTCAGCTCCATTTTCTGGGTATGGCCAGTCCTTTGTGCCAAAGTGCTACACGTCTACACCTGTATTTAAGGACTCACCAGCAGGTGGTTTAGAAAGCTGCAGATGCACCAGCGCTGAGTGCTGTAGCTCTGCTGTAACAACCATGGGTAAAATGCAGAACACAACTGAAAATGGACTAATCTTAGATGGGTACCAGGATGTAAGAAGGGACACTGGTGATCATGACCTTAGAGCAGCTGAGGATGTCACTGGAGGCTTGCCAATATAATGGGAATTAGAGAGGCACACTTAGGAAATCTGTGCTTTATGTGGATCATAGAATTGCAATAGGAATTGCTTTGTGCAGATGAAAGGGTATTTTCATAGGATTATTCTATTACTTTCTCTTCTCATATTTCCTCCCTGCCCCAAGAAGAAATATAGAATTGTTTCCCATGTAGTTAAACCCTCAAAGAAACCTACCATAAGGGAAAAATGCAGTGTACATGTTCAGATGTTAGCACTCTCTGTGTCTTTGTTTTTTACACTTTTTTTGATAATTGCAATTTTTTTCACTCTAAAATATTCTATTTTTTCACTCTAAAATATGGTTGTCCTGCTACTGCTGAACCCAGGACAATGATATTCTACTATAGCATAGCTTACTTGCAGTGGTTTTGTCATTATTAAGTCCTAGTGGAAACAAGTCCTGATGATATGGACAAGATGGATCTCAAGGGTAAAGGACTATCTACAGGTGGGAAGCTGTTGTTCTGACCTCCCCTGCAGCTCCTATGAAATCTATCACCATCAGTGTTTTACACAGAGATAACTGTTGTGGTTTAGCAATCAGGCTGTGAACAAAGTAGTTTTGATATATATAGCTTTAGTGCTGTGTAAATGTAGTTCATGTTAAAGCCATACCCAAGCTAAGGCCATAGTGGATAATGGTTTTACAGCAACTTCTTACTGGTGACATTCATTGGCCAGACTGGGGACACAGGGAGGTGGTCATGGAACCTGCACAGCTTTGATTTTATTTGCCTTGCTGTTTGTTTTGTTGTGGCAGTTTTGGGGTGCAGGATAGAAGAAAGGATATGCAAAAGTGAAACAATGAGGCTGCCATCCTGGCCGTGTAGTCATTAAATGTTTGTACCCCTAGCTGTTTAGGTTATTCCTCCTTCCTACTTTACCCGTTTCCCCTAGGAAAGATGCATACTGTTTCAGTATAAAGATAGTTTCAGCTTAGTTTAGTATAAAGATAGTTTCAGTATAAAGATAGTTTCAGACAAATGGTCCCTTTTACAATTCATAGTTCTGTGAATTAGCTTGGTGTTAATTAAATATCTGTGTATTTCTATAACATTAAATTGTAGACTGCTTAGGTTGGCATGCTTTTCATGCCAACTGCTTTGCTGCCTAACATCTTTATTGAGTGGGGCTTTATTCCACTCTTTTGTCTTAATTTGATGTCCTTTGCATCTAAGGAAAGGATCATCTAGGAGCATAAAATCTCACCTCCTGCTGGGAAGTAATGAATGTAGGTATACTTGTAAAAACTGCTTGGGTTCAAAACCCTTTTTATCATCATAACCTTCCTCTGAATATACTGCAGCTCATGGCTGATCTGTTGTTAACTCATCCATGTGTGAACAGAGCAATTAACATGCTGAAAAAAAAATGTAATAACTCCAAAGTTATTCTTGTAATATATATTCCACATCTTCTGAAATAAGACATTCTAGGAAATACTTCTAATTCTGATACAGATTCTCAAGGTGTGCAAATACTGTGAAGAGGCATCACAAGGATAAATGGAAAGACAGGCCTGGAGTGGTGTTTTTCTCACAGTATTCTTCATATATAGAATAACTTCTGTGTATAAATGAGTGCTCACTGCAGCTGGTCTCAGCTTTTTAAAAACAGCTACATGTTTGTGAAGAGAGATCCAGTCACTGGTGCAAAGTGATCTCTGCCTTCGCTGCATTTTTTGTTATCATAATAGAGGTGAATAAGAGCACAGTGATAACGTGAGGTTTGCCACATGACCTTGTGCTTCAAAAAAGTTTGCCTGGTGTCATGAGTTTCCATTTGTCTTGAACAAATTAATCCAAAAATCTTATTAGTGATGAGGTAAATATAAAATATTTGAACTCTGATAATCCTGCTTTAGGAATTTGTTCTTGATGACACTGTATCGAACATGGGAATCATTTATTTCCTACAGAAGCAAAATCCTGGGTAAAATTAAATGATACTGTGTAATACATATGAGAAGGTGCAGCCTCTGCTGCTCATCCCATTCCTCCTGCACTGCTGTCCAGTGCCCTTGTAGGTGCACACCACAAGATGCTCAGATTTAATCTACCTGTCACGTATTTGATGTGCTGCTGACATAGCCAGGTGCTGCACTGGAAGCATTCTCTGGTGAAGCTCCCCAGATAAATTCCAGGATTTCACTATTGGCTTGAAAATACATGAAGAGGCATCAAGCACTGCTATTGTCAGAAAATTGCAGTGGAGTAAAGTTAAAGATGTTTCATTTAGTGATATAGAAAGGATGATCTGCATCTGCGTTTCTGTGAAAAAACACAGTAACTCAAACTGTGAGAATCATGGATGAGTTTTGCATACATTTTGGATCAAAAGATCCACTTCCAGCATATTGCTTGATTGTTATAATGCTAATTTCTGGCTGTATTTACTTGTATTGGCTGTCTGTTCTGGATGAGCCCCTCATTCTACTAAACTAAACAGAAATCTATCAATCACTTTAAAGAGGATTCCTATAGTTGTATTTAAACAGCATTTGGGAATTTGTAGGAAAATCAGACTGAAATATAAAGCCTAGGCTTTCATGGCAGTGTTGCTTTCTAGTCCCCACTTCCATCTTTCTTTCCTCTTCTCTGAGCAGTCTTTGAACCTACTGCACCATTCCAACCGAATTTAGTGGAGCCATTGAGTTTGCAAAGGACCTTAAAGATTTTTGGTGGTTTTCTTCGAATTAAAAGAAAATAAATAATGGAGTAGATAAAGACACCTCTTAATGCCTCTGAGATAGGGAATTAATTTAATCCTTATTAGACAGAAGAGAGTCCACTGAGCCTCTTGGCCTCATGACACAGGTGATGAGGTGCCCAAGCTTTGCTGGGTTGCCTGGTTTGGAACACCCTCTGTCAGGTACCTTCTTGCACGTATTTCTGTGGCTTTTTGATACCAAAGGCCCCTGTTGCTCACATCTGGTTCATGTCATTTATGGAAGGAATGGCAAGTTTTAACTTTCTTAATGTATTTTCAGTGATAAGAACATCAACTTAGATTTCTTTTTTCACTGTTGCAATTCATACAGTGTCATTTAGTAATCATGAACAGACCAGGCTGGTAATCCTTGACACTGGAAAGATTATTAAGCATGTTTTGGAGAGGGGTTTTTTGAAGCTTGAGTCTGTGACTGCTGGTAGAGAATCAATTTTTTCTTGAAATGAGAGTGAAAATAAAACCAGAAGAGTTTATGTGTGTGCTTACTAATAGCATATGAAGTTCATTTCAATCTTTTAGTAATTATGTGAAGAGATGTAACAAAAATAAACAACAAAACTTTGACTCATAAAACCATCCCTTTATCCGAAGTTGTGCAGCCCAACTAGGAAAGCTGATTAAATGGTGTTTTATGAAAAGGTAGTCTTTTAAAATTTTCAGTATCTTTAGGTCTTTGAAAAGAAGTGGTTATCTTTGAATAGAATGAAACATGATTCTGACTTAAAAAATGTCATCCTTGACGGGTAGCGTTAATATTTATTCATTCAAGTAGCGGTTCTGTTCCTGTAAAGTGTTGCATCTCAGAATCACAGAATCACAGAATCCCAAGGGTTGGAAGGGACCTCAAAAGATCATCTAGTCCAACCCCCCTGCAA
>JAVHNF010069157.1:0-24319 GCA_034783455.1 Micropsitta finschii | reverse complement strand
TAGCTGTCAGCTCCTCTTTGTTGAAAGGGTTTGAGCTGCTAGAACCAACAAGAAGGAGAATGTGTTTTGAGCTGTTCATCAGTGCTTCTACAACACAAAATCATACCAAAGGTTTTCCTAATTAAAGGAAGCAGTAAGTTTTCTACCCAGCACTGTGAAAAGCTTTTTGATTGATCTCTTCCCTGCTCCAGCATAGATAACTACTGTAAAGGGAACAGCCTCCATCTACTTGGGGGAAAATGGGGAGTGCCTGAGGTCACTGCCAAACTTCAGCTATTACACCACCAGGCTCCCTCAAATCAGGATGATCTCCAGGAAGAAAACAGAAGGTAAAAACAAGTGATGCATTAAAACTAGGTTATCTTTAGATTATCTTTATCCTGTATGTCCAAATTAATGGTTCCATAATCCAAATCAGTAGAAGGTGCCATTATGTATTAGTCTCCTGCCCTGTACCCTATCAAATAAACCCTGGGAAACACCAGCAGGGGAAGCTGTTTACACCACATGGTGTACCAGCCATCTCTGCCTCCTGACACAGCCACTTACTTGGATTGCCCAGAGGTGTTGTCCAGAACAGTCCGCCCAGTGGTGTCCATACGCTGGATCACCAAATGATCCAGCACCATCTTCTTCTTGGCCCTCTCAATGATCTCCTCCTCTACAGTTCCCTTTGTGACCAGGCGGTAAATATTCACCTGAAGGGCAAAAGAAGAGCAGAGCTATTTCCTGCACCTAAACAAGCTCTGCTGACACAGTAATGCATCCCTCAGTTGTTTCCCAGGAGACTGGTCTGCAGACATTGTCTCTTCACATACTGATGTGTCTTTCTAGAAGAAAACCATTCTTATATCTCATGGGAAACAGCATAAACCAGGTTGGTTAATACAAATCTTGTAGCATGCCTGAGCACAGAGTAAAAGTCTTCTGAAACAATCACTCTAAATCCAAACTAGTATCAAACTTTTCACATATCTAATAAAGCTCTAGTAAAGGTGGATGTTCTGCCTTCTAAGGGTAAGAAAGACGAATCCACGAGGCTGAGAAGTGTGATGCCACAGGTTGGGCTTAGTTCGGAACCATCCCAGAACCCAAAGTCAACAGAAAGACCTGGCAAATCTGGGCCGATTTTTGGTCTCCTGACATTTAAACGAGCTTCCCTCATGTTGACAGCACTCTGTGGAGTCAGGACTGGGGGCAAAAAGACAATGTTTTCAGAGGCTCTGGTGAGGTGGGAGCCAGTTTAGATGCACACACTGAAGCCCCAGAGAAAACAACCCAGGTAACTCTTCTGACCTGCTTCTTCTGTCCAATGCGGTGAGCCCGCGCCTGAGCCTGGAGATCATTTTGGGGGTTCCAGTCCGAGTCAAAGATAACAACAGTATCAGCAGAGGCCAAGTTAATTCCCAGCCCTCCAGCTCGTGTTGACAGCAAGAAACAGAAGTCCTGGGAGGAACAAAAGAAAAGGTATCCATGAGTTAACCAACTTGTAACTGTGGACAGAAAATAGCAATGGTGACTTCAAAGCTATGCAAAGAAACAGAGAGAGGACTGATGCATTCATGCTCCTTAGAAGGATTTCCTTCCCACATACACCAAATACCACTGGTCTTTAAGCCAGGGCACAAAATGAGGTGGTGCTGGCAGAGTGAAAGGTGTGCTATTCCAGGAAGAGCCTGGCAAGTATCATTGTGGGAAAGCAATGCAAATAGCTCAGGGCAAGGACACCTCGGAGTTCCTTCTGAAGGTCAGACCATGCTGCCCACCAGACTCCTACAGAGGCAGCAGCAAACACGTGCTTTTAGTTAGCTTCTGGGGTGAGATCAGTGACTAATAGATTGGTTGAGTCACTGCCTGAGGGCACGGGGTGCCAGATTAAAGCCAAGATGCCTGAACCCCCAGGAGAGGCCAAAGGGCAGCATCTATGGGCATTCTTGCTCCTTTCCCATCTGCACCACTGTCTCCTTCTTACCTTCCCAAAATCATGAAGCACCCAACTCTATCTCCTGTGTCAGCCAAGAATGCTCCTCCAGCCTGGAGTGAGGAGAGGCATTTCTCATGGCCGGGATGACTGTGGCACAAGTTCCTTGCACCAGTCACTGTGAGTCAGCAAGCCAGAACAGGAGGTTTGAGATGCCCTCTCCTATAACAATGAAGACTTTCACGTCTAACACGGGACTATGCTGCCTGCCAACACTTAAAATACCCCTTTTTCCTCTGCCATTTCATATCAAAAACCAGCTTTCTGCTGAAGGAACAAATCATTTAGTAACCATCTCATTCTCCAGACCACTGGAAGGGAATTTCTAAAGCCTGGCTCTTCTCAGCCTCTTCAGGACTCTCTGGAGATGTGACCTACAGCCTTGTTCTGTGGATGTGGGAGATTTTAAATAAGCAATACGGCTCTGTCTGTGTCTTTAAGAGTATCTGGGGTCCTGTAAAAAGCAATGAACTGAACTAAGTCCCTCTTGGCAGTCACAGCCATGGCTCAGCCCACCCGGACCCTGCTGAAGCAGGACAGTCCCACTGCAGTACCTCAGAGCCGTCCGCGTTGAAGTGGTCCAGCGCCTGCTTTCGGATCTCCCCTTTGATTGAGCCGTCCAAGCGCTGGAGAAGGCAACAACAATGATGTAAGGAAGAAGGTAAAGGAACCCTGAGGACCTGCTGCACCCAGCTTCTGGGAGCCCTCAGCCCCTTCCTGCCTGCAGCATAAGACCATTAAAAATAACCTCCAATTAAAACTGTACTGCCTGAGCCCTCTGTATCACCAGGGCAGGAGCAGGGTGACACGGCAGCTCCCGTTACAGGCTCCCAGCCAGGGTCCCTCTGTGCCTGCTGTCCTCTTCGTGGGGTTTATCTCAGGGGACAGCCCAAAGCATGGGCCTGTCAGCAGAGGTGTTTTCCAGAGATGGACCCACATGGAAGTGACTTCCCTCCAGTGTATTTTAGCAACCAATCTCTGGGAAACTTGGTGACTCCCATTGGCCGGGCTCCCTCTGCATGTTCTCACATTTTCAAGTGAACCCCACTATTCCATGGTGCTGTTTCTCACCTGGAAAGGGTAGTGTTTGATAGTCAGGTACTCTGCCAAGATGTCCAGCATCCTCACCATCTGGGAGAAGATCAGCACTCTGTTTCCTCTCTCCCGCAGCCTGGTCAGCAGCTTGTCCAAGAGTATTAACTTTCCACTGCTCCTGATCAGAGACTGAAAAAGTGAACGTCAATCCAGCTGATGCTTTCCAACCTTACCCTTATGTACGTTACACAGAGACATGCAGAGATCTGGTTCTTTTGGGGTCATGCTTCTCCCATACATCTCTAATCAAATCATTTGGATTTACAGAGCAGAAGCCACACACAAAAACAATTATCCAAGATAGATCCTACATTACACACAGCTCTCAGTCTAGATGGACACAGAATGTAGGCACAGTGGAAGCAGAGGGCTGGAGACTTAGGTGGTGAGTATTGCTAATGGAGAAGCAAGAAGATAAAGATTCACCACATCTTGTCTTGGTGGGAAGACAGAAGACAGAAGAAAATTAAGGCAAAAAGGTGTTAACCAAAGACACTGCCCACCTGCAGGGTCTCAAGGCCATTCTCTCTCTCGTTTTCCTCAGGAGGTTTGATAAGGTAGCAATGGTTGCAGCACTTTTTCAACTCCATCACAATGTTGAGGAAACCAGAGGTGCTCCCCCTTGTTCCCTTTGAAAGAGCTTTGTAGTTTCTTGTCAAGATCCACCTGCAGGCAGGGAAGTGAAAAGTCCAGATAATTGCTCAGTGCACAGTGGCCATGCTGGAGTCTTGGAGGAACAAAACCTTCAGGGACACCTTGTTCAGGCATCAGTCTACTTCCCTCCTTCCATCTCACTTCACTTCTTCTACAGGATACTCCTCTTTTCTCACCAGAAACCCTGATCTTACTTTCCAATTGATATTATTACAGTTTAATATTAAACACCACCACAATTGTGCAGGGAGCTGTACCCCCCCAGGAAGGACAGAGCTATTGTCCCGCAGAGCTGGCCAGCTGAACTGGATCAGTCTGCAAAAGCATCTTCCAAAAGCATGGAAGTGTTTTTTTTAGAAGGAAAGATACCATCTATCCTACTTCAGCTTGCTACTGGGAAGCTCCTGGTACTACACGTGATGTCTGTCACATTGCATGCTGAAGGACACAGGATACTGAAACGCATTGCCAAGGCACGCAGAACTATGTGCCCATTTCTGTTGGCACTCCCAGTAATTTAAGCAACAACTCACTTGTAATACTGTTTCTGCAAAGCAGACATTTCCACCCGGAGGATCTGCTCCACTTTGGCTGGCAGAGATTTCTCCACATCCTTCTTCACTCTGCGTAACAGAAATGGCTCCAGGACCTTATGGAGGCTCTGGTAGCCATTCTCTCTACCCTTCCCGTGATCCTCTTCAAAGTCCTCCCAGAACTCAAACCTACCAACAGAAACGAGGAGAAGAGAGGAGTCAGAATACCTCTTGTGTTATTGCACCTACCAGCATCTACTGAATATGCTCCTACTGCATAAGACAGGAGAGCATCAATTTAATGGAGGTACAGTGGAGGATGAAAGGTTCACTCTGCTCTGGCTAACTAAACAGGTCTCTGCTCTTAAGTGCCTTCCTAACATCCTATCTTGGAGCCCCACGCTGACTCCCAGGATCCAGAAGCCCAAGTTTTCCAGTATTCTGCTCCACTGTCTCCTGCTGGCATTTACCTGGCAGCAGTTTCTGAGCTTTCAACACTGCCCTCCCCGAGGCAGGGCTTTCACAACTGCACTGTTTTACACTGCTCTGAATGCTCTTTTGGATTGCTGCTCCCTCTAACAGCTCCTGTTCTCCTCCATTTGGGAGATCTCAAAGCTGTCCTTCACTCCTGTGATCCAGCAAAAAGAACTTGGGGGCCAGCTCTTTTTGCAAGCAAACATTTGGTTGGAGAGGGTGACTGGGCTCTTATCTACTGGAAACCTCAGAAATGGTTGAGATGATTGCTTAAAATGAGTTCAGCTTTTTAGAGGTGGCTCTAAGACAGCAGACAGATTTGAAAGGCAGGGATTAGGTTTCCCTACTCACTTTGCTGCCAGAAATACTCCTTGTGTTAGTCATTCAACCTCTGGTTTTCACCACCAATATCTGCTCCCCTTTCATTGCATTAACACCACTGAGTTTAATACAGGGATTTCTGCCACTCTGTGCTCCCTTGAGTCTGTTTAACAGACAGGAGTGCACACAGAGGTGTTTGTGAAGGACCAAAAGGAGACTTACTTCTCTGGCATGATGAAATGCAGCAGGGACCAGAGTTCTTTGAGGGAATTTTGAAGCGGGGTGCCTGTGATCAGCAGCCTGTGGTTGGACTTGAAATCAATCAGTGTTTTGTACAGCAGAGAGTCATCGTTTTTCAACCGATGGGCTTCATCCACACCTAGAAAGGCCCAGTTAATACTTCCCAAAACAGCCTGGAGGAAAAGAAGCAAAACAAACAGGCCCCAAAGAGATGGGGGGTCAGACAAGTGCCACCACCTTGCATATGCCTCTCTCTCCATGGCCAGAAAACACTGCAGTGTGTGCTTTCCAGGGTGTCCTACTCCAGCCCTCATGCTGGACCCACCAACAAAGGAGTTGGGCTCACAAGAGTTTCTTGTTAACAAAATATAGGGACCAAGATGCATACTCTCATTTGTCCTCCCCAGGAAGGAAAGGTAAAACTTATCCATGCTTTACAGAACTCCTGCCACATCTGAATACTCTTGCAGCAGGTGTACCTATTTTCATCCACCTCTGCTTTACCCAGAAAGCACAGTCCCTCTCTCAGCCCCTATTCCTTCCTCTCTCCATGCCAAAGCAAATAGTAGCTGTATGTTCTCCAACACCATAGAGGATGGTGGGAGAGGAAACCCATTAGACTGGGGCTGCTTCCCCCTTTGCAAGTGCAAGAAAGCCTAAGTAAAACCATCCTTGGACCATTACTCACCTTATCCTTGAGGAGGATCTCATATGTTGTGATAAGTGCATTGAATTTCAACCTTTTAGACTGAGAGTGGATCCACTCATATTCACGTATCTGTGAGAGGAGACAAATGTTAACTTCCACCAATGGTGTAGAAAGGAGAGGGTTAACAATCATTATTCAGTGTAGCTATAGGCAGAGATTTCAATGAAGTCCAAACCCCAGCCTTACACTCCCGATTGCATACCATATTCCTGCTCATGAGGTCTCCGATGTAAACCACCACGTTTATCTCGGGTGCCCACACTTCAAACTCTCTCTGCCACGAGGTGAGAGTGGACAAGGGCACCACCAGCAGGAAAGGGCCATAGAGCTGGTGCTGATGGAAGAGGTACGACAGGAATGATATTGTCTGAATCGTCTTGCCCAATCCCATTTCATCAGCCAGGATCACGCTGTTGTTCCTGAGAGAGAACAAACATAAATGCCTTCTGAGGGCACCACTACCAGTTTACTGTGCAGCAGCTTGAATAGCAATCACTGACAAGGACAGAAAGGGGGCAGTGCAAAAACATTTATCTGAACACTTCCAAGTGGATCCCAGGGACATCCAGACTGTACATGGCACTGTAACTTGCAAAATGAACACACTGGCAAGCAAGGACAGAGGCAAAGGGAGGGGGGAGTCAGTAGCTTAATTTTAGAAGGCTATTTCTCCAAGACTTCAACCATATCTAGGCATGCTGAGCCACACGCCTTTTCTTCAGTTAAGGCAATGGAAAATGAGGGCTCAGATGGAGCAGGCTCACACAACAGCCAAGTTTAGCCTGCAAACAGGCCCAGACAGGGAAAATGGGTTTTGCTTTCACATAAGGTTTCTGAAGTTTATGCTTTAGATAGTTCCTGCCTGCAGTGTCTGCAGTGATAACATCTGAAATCCTTCACACTACAGGAGAAGGCTGGGTGAAGACCTCACTTGAAAACAACAGGGTCAGAGCCCACGGGGAGGCAAATCAGGAGCCACAAACCCAACATCACACAGCATCCATACGTACTTGCACCAGGAGTGAGCGAGCCAGTTGAGGCCCTCCAGCTGGTAATCCCGCAGCTCTAGGTTCTCACCACCCGTGTAGGAAGGCTGTTTCTTCAAGGCAACAAACCTCGGTCTCTGCTTCAGTACCTGAGAAAGACACTCAAGTGAGGCTCAACATTCAGCAATGAAACCTATGAATTCAGCAAAGAATGTGTCTCTCTTCATTAGTGAAAGTCTGTCCATGTTTTCCTAGCCAGTGCTTATGTCTGCAATTCAGAAAACCACTCCACAGTGTTGTTTTCCCTGCTGTCCTCTGGTTCTGATGACCAGCACTGAGTCCCTCCAAGTGCAGTAAGCTGTACAAAATGCACAGGAGATGGAGCAAGCACCACTTGTTTTGTCCTCTTTTCGTTTTTCTCCCATTATTCCCATCCCTTCACAGTAACAGCATCTTGCAGGTTTCCTCTTCTTTCAGCTATGCTGTTTTCTAATCCAACTGATATTAAACCCTTTTCTGCTGCAGCTCCTTCTGAGGAGGAAGCACTTTGCAAAGATTCATTAAGCCTCCCACTCCCCAGGGGAGCATAACGTTCTCACTATACATGGAGTAAAGGAAGCTAAAAGAAGTTCACATCTCTGCCTTGAATACAAGAACAGCAACCAACCATCCAAACACTGGTGGGAGGATGGGAAAATGTTCTTTGACATTTATCCTGACAAAAACTTCACATTCCCACTGCTTGTGTCATCACCCAGCCTGAAGAAAGCCAGCAGGAGGAGAGAAGAGATGGAAGCAAACCTTGCAGTCCCGGGTGGGAATGGTTTTGGAGTTGTTACGGTTGTTGAAGCTGTCAATGCAGTGCTGGAATTTCTTGCTTATCAGTGCCTCATCCTCCCAGCTGCACTCAGCATAGGGCAGCCCCATCCACTTACACAGGTACTCGGGGTCATTCGAGGATGTTTTACGACTGCTTGCTGCAAGAGATGCAAAAAAACCAAACCTCGTCAACTGCGGTTGTGTGGCTGAAACACAACTGGTGCTCCCGGGGCAGTCTGAACCACTCAGACAACCACAACACAGGTCTTGGTTAGAGGCAGAAGTTTAGAGGGACCAAAACATGCTCTTTTACCTGGCAGTTCTGAATGGCCCGTTGTGGTCTTGCTGGTCTTCACAGCTGTGGTTGAAAAGGGAAGGAATGGTTTGGTGTGCTGGCAGCCAGCAGAGGGAGCAGGGCTGTCATCACTACCACACACCCCACGGGTTGTTTGGAATTGTACTGGAAATAGGTTAAACCGCTCTCCAAGACAATTCCCAAAGTGACTGCATGCCCTATGATATTACTGAAGTGTTCAGTAAGCTCTGTTACCATTTTCAGTAAGTAATCATGAAAGTCTAACCCCTGAGCTGCCTTGCAGCCTGACCACATCCTCAACCGCATCACAGGAAGTGGCGCTCACAGCCAAGCCTCTACTGCTGCTGTGGATGCAAACACCTTGCATCCAAAGGGCTGAAATCAAAGAATTTGAGCAGCTGCAACCTGAACATCCCCTTGGAAATTAGTGTATCATCCCATACTCCAGGCAAGGAGAGTGATTTATTTGTATTGCTTGTAAATACAAATCTGTAAACCTGGAATTTCTGCTGTTCGAATCCATGCATTTCACACACTGAAGTACACTTAACACTTGGGTTTTTTTTTCCTCTAGATATACTGAAGCCATACACTCATTCTGCTGTCATTAGAGATGAATGCTCCACTCTTACTTCACCCCTTTACAGAAGTGTTGGGTTCACTTACCTATCACTCTCTCCACTATCTGATACTGTTTGTTCAGCTCGGAAGCAAGCTCCTGCTGGCAGTTGAAGTATTCTACATCTTCAGGTGATACCTTGCCCAGCCTAAACACAAAAACAATCCACCATAAAAAGCCACTTTAATGCTTCTGTCATAATGCTCATGAATGCCCCACAGAGATATTCTACTTTGCTATATGGTTCTGTCAGTCATTGAAGCAGACTACTGCTTACATGATGTGTTTTTTAAAGCTTCCTATAATTATAGATCATTACTGAGAAGCAAATATCACAGACATTCATACTGTCTTCCTGTTAAATGATGCTTTATTCTGCTGCAAGAATCGATCACAAAACCAGAATCAAATGGAGATGGGAGCTCTTGCTCCGGTTTTATCACTTTGGAAACACACCATACCTCTCCTTAAAGTTCCTGGGGAAGTCAGACATGAACTGACGCAAACACTTGCACACAGACGAGCCCACAATAAACAAGGGTTACTAAGGCTGCAAGCCTTCATGTCACCTCCTGGGCCAGGGGAATCTGTGCACCATTTATTTGTTGCCAACTACTCCAATTCCTAAGCCTGGGAAGTGGTAGTATTGTGCTTTTCATGCCTTTTCCTCTATCTTTCAATACCACATCATCTCTGTGAGGGAGGATGTTCACAGAGAGCAATGAGTGCTGTGCACTGGAAACAGTTGCTGTGGATGAAACATGCTTTGCAAGAAGAAATCAAATGTTTTCAGGCACGACTCTGTAAACCTCCAGCTATAAAAAGATAGGCCGAAGGCCGCTGTTGAAGTAGAGCATACCATTGCTTGATCTCCTCCTCTTTCTTCTTGAAGTTCTCTAGCTTTTTCAGGCCTTTCACTTTCTGCTGTTGCAGGGACTCATCACTCTCCCACGTGCTATGGATGTATGACCAGCCTTTCCATTTGATCAGGTACTGAACTTCTGCCTCATCCTTTTCAGGATCAAAGTCAGCGCTTGGGTTACCATTAGCTTCAGTTGCATACACTGTGGTGGAAGCACCAACGGCTGCAAAAGAAATCAGGCTGCAGTCAGTACCTTTGTTATCAAGCACTGGACATGAACTGAATTAGGGCAGAAACTTGTTTTTCCAATACATCTTTTGTGACAGCACAAAGAATATCCTGCACATTCTGCAGCCCAGTGAGACAGGCACACAAAAGTTTTCCATGGAGAACCTTTATAAATCTGTCATAAATGCCTTTTCTTAAGTATAATACAAAGGTCTCTTACAACCAAAAAACCACAACCATTCAGCTTTACAAAACCACTCTTGCAAGGCTAGGAGAACAAAACATGGGCTTTATTTTCATTATTGCTTTGTCAATGGAGCTGTGAAAAATGACTCTACTGGAAGATCTATTTTATACTTCAAAGAAGAGAAAAGCAAGACTTGTAAAACAGTAACTGAGTCTTAAAACGTGTGCACACTAAATGAAAGTTGCCAAGCACATAAAACACCTAAACTTGACATTTTAGTGTTTTCAATACTGGATTTTACAAAAGCTGCTACAAGACATAAATAAATAGCATAGAGGAAAGGGTGAGGAGCACTGAAACAATGCTTGACCCCACACTTTGAAGTTGCCAGAGCGCTGCACCAGCTGAGAGTGCACATGATGGACATCACGAATAACATACCTCCTTTTTTTCCAAGCCTGATGTCCAAGACTTTCTCTATGGTTTCACAGTTGTCTTGTTGCTCATCAGCTCCATCCACAGCCATCTCTATCAGGTCATCAGAATCCGTCTCAAAATCATCATCTTCCTTATAACTGAATGAGACAAAAACAAACTGATTAAAAACCTGACTCTTCCCATTCCAGATACACACAGAATGGCAGAGAGTGGAGCAAGCTTCTCCAGCATTTATCCTGCAGTTCAGTACATGTTCAACACACGCATTTCTTAAGTTAGATAGTCAGTGTTTTTCCCCAAGACTTTATCAGACTAATTCTCTTGTCCGTATAGTTTTTCTGACCATGGTTCATACCAGATGCTTATGAAGGTATGATGGAGGTGGGACAATCCCTGCAGCAGAAGCAAGGCCATCATCAGAGGAAGTCTCCTCTATTCAGTGAAAGATTATTTTCTGTTTAATATTGGAAGCTGCAGAGCATCAGAAAGCTGCCTGGATGCCTACACTGCCCTAGGGACTACACTTGTCATCTCTGATGAACATTTAACTACTAGAAGTACTCTTCAGGGGGTTCTTTGCAAGTCTCTTATTAGAACTGTCAAAAGGTGAGCAAGTACATAGGGGAGTGGATAATGCTTTACATCCACCATGTCTTAATACTCTGTCCCAAGGCGTGACTTTCTCTCAGACAACTGGTCCAGTCTAGCACAGCTGCTCTCTTTAACTGATTTTAATCTATTATTTGCAATTCTTAATCTCACCTGAGAGTGCTTTAGAAACATTATGCAAACCTCCTCATATTTCTCTGAGAGGGACTGATAAATATTCCCTCTTTACAGACAACAAAACACAGTAAAGAGAAGTCAGATGTTCCCAGCATGAACCTGTCAAAAGAACCCCATTTCAGCCAACACATACCTGCAGGACAGAGCACGGTCCCTGCATGATCACACAGGGAGTCAGGGCCCTCCCCTTATCCCCAGCCAGCCACCTCTCATCATCAAGCAACCCCACACTTCTTGATACCTGACATTTTTGGCTGCTCTTCGTCGAGTTTGTCTCTTTGGGGTCTCATCATCTTCATCATCATCGTCATCTTCAGATGAGTCTGGTTTCTTCCTCTTCTTCCCACGCTGGGGTTTGTAAGTCTTTTTAACACTCGTTTTGGTCACTGTTCTATAAAAAGAATTAAAAAGCCATAATGGTTTATGAAACATCCATTTTAGTAAGTCTTCATAAAGCATCAATCTCAACTACTCAAATCTCAAATACAAACAGACTAGGGATTCAGTCTGCTCTAACTACCACCGAACACGCTGCATTACTGCTGGAGAATGAGATGATTAGACAAGAGAGTAACTAAGTCCCAGGTGTACTAGGTGGTAAACAAAGGTAATACTGCACAAAAAGCCCCCAGAAAAACATTGCTTAGCAACAAAGAGATTACCTCCATCTAGAAGAGGCAGACAAGACTTACGCAGAAAGAGACAGACTGAACCAACCACTTCTTACCTCCTTTGGGCAGGTCTTCTTGATTTAATTTTCTTCTGTTCAGGCTCACTCTCTGCACTGCTGCCTTGCTCCCCTCCATCTTCCTCTTCTTCTCCCCCAGAGATGACTCTTTTCCATTTGTTTCTATGGTCAGAAATGCAGGTCATGAAGGGCAATCATGTTTCAACACAAATATTGGCTAAGCAGACGTCCAAGCCACCTAGGGCAATACTAGCAGGTCATAGTTACGAATAAAAGTTCAAACTGTACTCTTGAATGCTCAGTGCAATGCAGGGGGAGGTTTATGGTGTAGTTCTGTGATTTGAGGAGAAGGCCTCAGTCACTATGAGGTTTTGGTTCACATAGCGGCAGTGTATCTTGAGTAAGGGTGGCTCTTAACACAGCCTACAACAGTGCTTGTAGCAGAGCTGTACTTCTTACACTTGGGTGGGCAAGTGCTTCAGTTCATTTGGTTTTCTCTTCCATTTCTGCATGCCTGAAATGAGCTGTAAAAGTCTTAAGAGATGAGCTCTTTTCCTTCACTTACAGAGTACGAGCCACAGCACGCAGTTACATGATCTCCTTGTAGCCTGGGAAATGGAGCAAGACTTCTCCTGCCATCTAAGTTCAGGTAATTCAAGCTTCCAAGTGTGAAGGCAAATCACACCACACCATTAGTAAAAGAAAGCCCCGTTATCTGTGGTTAATTCAGAGCACCTCCAAAATGGTCTCTGAAGAAGACCCTCTTCTCTCCAAGGAGACAAGTCCACAGGGATTATTCTCCCCGCTCAGGATCGGTCCATACTACCACTGTCTTTCCTGCCCTTTGTTACCTTCTCTCCTGCATTGATGAATGCAGGAATGAATGTACTTCTATGAACTGAATGGACTAAATGAAAACTTGTAAGACAAGAAACAGGAGAAAGGGAGCAGGATCATGGTGCTGTGTTTTACATTTCCCCAGCAGGGCAGCTTGTAGTTCCCTTCAGCTCAATTTAGTGTTTGGAAAAACTAAAAGGTACTTCTTAGATAGAAAAAGGCACTGAAATATAACTGTAAGGGAACTCAGTTACAGTAATCAGACATCCAAAATATCCTTTATGGATGGTCTTTTGTTTTAGCAAAAGGTTATAAAAGAAGAGACACAGAATTTGTTATTTTATTCTCTGTTAATCAAAAATGCGGGGGGAGAATGGATTAACCTATTTAGAGTATGTTATTATTAACTATATTTTAAGTACTTATTCTCTCTGCAGGAGAATAAGTAACCTGATGGAGAAGTGGCAGACTGACAACAGAGCAAATCTGACTTGTTCAGATTTCATCACAGGCAAAGTGGGAAAACATAAACCAAAGAGAAGTTGAGACATTGCACCCATCTGTAGCTCCATATTCATGCTTCAGTTTCAGTCATCCAAAGTAGCCTTACTGCAAGTATTACATAGTTTATTTTGCAAGCTCTCTATGTTGACACCACCTACCAAACAATCCAATAGGACCATTCTGGAAAACAAAGCCAAAGTACCCACCATTTAAAACCCTTTCCCTAGAAACTTACGTTCTTTTCATCTGCTTCTGGCCTCTTCTTTTTGGGCTCTCATTTTCAGATTCACTACTTGCCTTTAATTGAAAAGAGAGAAAATCAGGTTGTAGGCTTCACGCTGCACTGTCTCCTCAAGGATGCTCTGCAGAAAGGCTGGAGAGCTCTACAGCATCTGTCCTGGAGTCCCTGAGCTTAAGATGTGTGAGTCTGCCACCCACCAACCTCCATCTGCCATCCCAGCAGACCTGTACTGTGCGTGATAGCCCATGGATTACCACAGGGTGTATTTAACCCATCAAACCTTGCACTGCCCTCGTGTTGGAGGCAAAATGTGCCTAAGGGAGAGCTCAGCTGCTGCCACTTCTGCCTGCGTTGCAGTGAGCATCGCTCCTGCCTGGTGCTCAGGATTCAGGCAGCGGCATGACTTTGTGCTTTCTGAACAGCATTTTCAGGGTCTGCCACAGTGCTAAGGCTTAGGTTTACAAGGTCTTTAACTGAATGTAATTTCCTAAGTGTCCATACTTGCCGTTTCAGCAGGGATCCTGCAATGTTTGGGGGTATTTCTGTGGCTGCAGAGACTTTCGCAGCTACAAATGCATTATGATCACTGCCTTCATTAGAGAAACTTCTTACAGAGAAGGAAAGTCTCTCAAGAACACAATATTCTCATCACAAGAGTGTCCTTGCTTTCCTGTTTTCTGCCACAACAAAACTTGCTGAGGACCTGACTGGGTCACAGCCATGTCCTGCTGCTTTCCTTCCTCCTAATCCTCTACTCTCCAGCAGTGAAGTCTCTCTGGTTGAATATATAGAGATATTCTCACTACTTGCTGTACTGTCTTAAATGCAGGCATCATTAACTCCTACAGACTAAAATAGCTAAAAAAACACCTTTAGGCTGGTTGTGCACAACCCCATTTTCATCAAAAACTACTCAACCATAAAAGCAGATTATCACATAAATAACACCCTCAACCAACACATGACTTTGCATACACTTGCCCCAGAAAACATAAATTGGCAGGGAGGAAACCGAAGAAACCAACGTGAGATTTCCAAAGGAGTATTAAAACGATCGAAATAACCTCCAAGACTGCTTGCTCTACACACCTACTGGAAATCTTCTGCTTTGAAATACTTTCTGCCACAGCATTCACCTTTAGCTGTAGGAAATGCCCATCCATCTCCACGGGCATCTCCTGCTGCACCCACCCCCTATAACAGCTGGCAAAGGTTACAGCCCAGAGCTGTTCACAGAAGGATTTAGTGAGATGGTGTGAGCTGCAACATGAAAAGTCAAGGCTCTGAAGGGCCATGGCCACCCCTCTGCTTCCTGCATCCTGTATTTCCATTTTCCAGCTTCCCTTCCACCACGGGAAATTGCGTCAGCGTTTCCATTAAAATACACGGAATATTGGATGCTGCGTTAGACCAAGAGCTTTGCTGAATTCCACTGTGTTGGTGTCGGATTTACACGTGACACAGCACCACCTTTTGCACCATATCTAACTATGAACATAAGTTCATCCACCCATTCCCAGGATGAACCCCCTGTATCACTGACCAAGCATCCAGGAAGCAAATGCCTTGCAAACCCCAGGGACAGCCCTACCTACCCTTGCAGCACAAGTTACGCACTCCAGATTTCAGTTTCGACATGCAAACTTCAAAAGCCTTCAATCTTCTCTTTCTCTTTTAATCTCCTATCCCCTTTCTGAAGCGTGCTGCTTTGCCATTCCAGTGTTGGCATGGTTTTAGACAGCTGCCCTTCCATGCACGTTTACTCTTTTCTGTCTTTGGCAAAGCACAAGAGAGGTGGTTGTGTTGGTTGTTCCTATTGTGTGCCAGAGAAGACCAGATTTGGAGAAAACAACCTCTGGCTCTTAGAAACTAACTCCACTTTTTGGCCAAGTTTCTAGCGTCCATTTTCCTGATGCCTCTCTCTGCCCCTGCTCTGTGGCTGTCTCTCCAAAGCTTTTGCTAATCTCTTAATGACTTGGCTTTTCCTCACCTCCTCCTGCCTTGAAAAACTCTAACTTGTGACTGCGCTTCAGCTGCCTTCAGTTACGTCTCTCAAAGACACCACTGTCTCTTTTGGATGCGTGTCAAGCCCAGCTCTATCTCCTCTGACACAGCCAGTCCCCAGCCTGAGTCATGCACCTGCCTTGTGCTCCCACATCCTCCCGGTCCGAGTGCCTGCAGCCCCATGGCAGTGACTCAGCCTCGCCTACCACCAA
Organism: Micropsitta finschii; assembly: GCA_034783455.1. Classification (NCBI taxonomy): domain Eukaryota; kingdom Metazoa; phylum Chordata; class Aves; order Psittaciformes; family Psittacidae; genus Micropsitta; species Micropsitta finschii. The sequence goes on along the minus strand of JAVHNF010069157.1, from coordinate 8,585 downwards.
CCTACCTCACTCCTCCCTGCATCCTGACCCTGGGGTGCCCCTGCCTGAAAGCTGCTTTCTACCATCTTAGACAGAAATAGTGAGTTATTTATTTTAAAGAAGCAGAAGCACATTTTAGCAATCTCTTAATTCTGCATAAATCCGCATTTCAGGATTCAGCCACAAAACACTGTGCTAACTTGATCAAATCATCCCGAGGGAGAGATTTACACCTCTGCCATGGACTACACAGCTCAGAGCTTGTGCTTGTAACACCCCATTATCAGCATCAACCTACAGGCTCCTGCTGGTGGTAAATGCCTCAATTTAGGAAGTGCAGATGATAACCAGCAAGCTGGGAGCATGCCAGGTCCACACCATGCATGTGAGGTGCTGCCTGCTCTCCAGCCTGCCACTCACCATCACCAGGAAGCAGACCCGTTGGGAAATCGCATTCAACTTCAATTTCAGTAACATCACCTCCCTGAATGACACACGCTGATGACAAAATCCATCTCCAGTCCCTGCCAAGGCTTTTGTCAGCCCTGTAAGAGTTGCTGGGGGCACGTGGCTGCCTCTCAGAGCCCCAGAACCAGGGCTGCAGGACACTGCTGGGCACAGGCTGCCCCTCTGGGGTGCTGCTGCTGCAGCCAAGGCAAATGGTGACTTGCCTTCCCTAGTTCCCTCTTTCCTACCAAACACTACCCAAGCTTATTCCTGCATCATTACTTCCACCTGGACCAGGCACTGCCCTCTTCTAACTTGCTTTCCAGCTGATGGGATCAGCCTTCCCTCTCGCTTACTCCTCCTACCTCATTCATTCATTCTCTCTCCCAGCACATAAACTGCATGCACTTTTACTGATTAATGCTGCTGCATTCTGCTGTGGAGCCACACTATACAGAACATAGTGATGCCACATACACAGAACCAAGCAGAGCAATGCAGCAGCAGCTCTGAAGTTCTGCTCCTACAGGCTGTCCACGAGCACCCTCACCACTAGGGCAGGAGAAACGGAAACCCAAGGCCATTGCCATGGTCCAGGTGAGCATCTTGAGCTCATGTTGCCTAAGAGAGGTGAAGACTTGCTTGAACAGGGGTAAGAAATGTTTCAGACTAAAGCCCAAGCGAGGATTTGCTCATTGCAGGCTTACCAGAGGCTCCAGAAAAGCTGGAGGACCACAGCTCACCAGGTTAGTTTTCTTACCTCTGCTTAAACTCTCTTTCCCAGTGGTACTGGTACTCTTAGGACTTTCAGCAAATATGGGGCAAAACACTGATCAAAATGCCAATGAGCACCATTTTTATTCAATAATGAAACCAGCTGTATTTTGGGAACACTCTGGTGCATGACACGTGGCCTCACAGAAAAGATACACCCTGCCATTTATTACTAATTCCAACCTGAAACTGTCCTTTTCATAGTTAACTATGCCTCTTTTGGCCACATTTATTTCTCGGCTGCTCCAGAACACTCAGAAAGGCACCTGGCTCTGCACGTCTCTCATCCCCCAGCTGAAACCTGAAGCTGATTTATTAACTGCAAAGGAAATGCAAGGGCAAGTTCTATTTTTACTAAAAACCTCGTATGTGCTCTTATTCCTGGAGTCAGCTCTAACCCCCAAAGCACCTCTGTACCCCTATGCAAAACTCTGCTTTCACTTCCTGATCTTTCAGCCCATGTCTCTGTATCAGTCACAAGTTATCACCCTCTTTGGTTGCAGCTCAGAGACCTACACAACGTGCCTGAAGGCCTACAAGCAGTTCCCAGAAGGCAATCATAGATTCATAGAATGGGTCGGAAGCGGCCTTAAAGCTTCCAACCCCCTGCCACAGGCAGGGACATCTTCCACTAGACCACGTAGCTCCACGTCCAACCTGGCCTTGAACACTGCCAGGGATAGGGCAGCCACAACTACTCTGTTCCACTGCCTCACCCCTTTACAGTAAATGGGATGAACACGGCACAGAAACTTAGAATGGAAAAGCTCTTCTTAGGGCATGGGAGCTGGTGTCCTCCCACTGCAGGAATTGAGTTGTACAGCCAAAAACCAAACCAAACAGGAAAACCCCTTATCCTCTACCTCATTAACAGACAGTGACATTTACTCTCACCATGCTCATTTCCGTGCTGGTTCTTGTTCTGACTTCCATGTTCGTACTTCCCTTTCCTTTTATTACTACATACCGATGTCCCTTCCCCAATTCCTCTTACTTTCTTTCTTATTCTCAGCCTTCATCCTAGTTTCTTTCTTCTCGGTCTCTCAGAATTTATCTTCTCCTTTACAGTTGCCCAAGCACCATCACCTCTCTAACACACAACCGTTTTTGCTCAGATGCTACAGATGCTACAGATGCAATAATCAGGAGTTAAAAGATCCTATCTCATCTGAAAACTTACAATCTTAACATCTCCTGCCACGGAGAATCCCCCCCACTGTTCAAGCTTTCAGCCATTCTCAATCTTTTCTATCACAGAAATAGCCTACCCAAACTGCTGGTCTCAGAGGACACGTTAGTGATGGAACAGTGCCCCAAAACCCAAACCACCTCCACACCATGTCCCCTGACCAGAGTGAGTCATGGGGCAGCCCACAGGGAGGTGTGATGCTGACTCTTGTTCTGTGCTCTGAGCCTGCCACGCTGCCTGGGCGATGCTGCTGGCTAATACTGCAGAGAAGCGTTAAGGAAGAATGCAATTACAAGCTCCTAGACACTGTGCTGGAAGTCCCAAGCAGCAAGTGACAAGAGCAGGTCACTGGAGACAGGATTAACCCTGTAAAGGTAAAAAGCACTCTTAACAGGTGTCAAGCGCCTTGGGTTTCTGCCAGCTCCAGCAGCAGCAGGGAGTGCTCAGCACCATGCAGGCTCAGGCTAGCCTATTTCCTCCCTCTTGCCATTTAGGTCTTCCAAAAGCAAGACTTTTCATCTCCTCCTGCTCTTTGCGAGGCCTCAGCACTGTGCTCCTGACTCGTCACACCCTCCATCGGACTCTGCTGCAGATGGGAGTTGCCCTGTGAGGACCAGTCAGTGTTGCTTTGAGGAGAGAAGGGAAGCGGAAGGTCCAATTTTGTTAACTTTGGCTTTCTGTTTCACAAAGGTGGCAATGGGATCACTTGGAGGACGGGTTGTTTTTTTTTTTGTTTTTTACAATATTTTGTGGTATAGCAAAGTTTTCACATCTCAGATGTTGAAGAACTTTTATATCGTACCTTAAATAGTAGGAAATACAGATATTGAAAAAGAAAACAACATTTGCAAAACCACGTAATATTGTAAAACAAAAAAAGATGGGACTTACCTGAGCCCCTAAGAGGGCACTGGGGTCTGCAGCGGAGGTCTGTGGTGGGTGTGACATCGCCAGCACAGTGCATGCCGCGGCATCGCACAGAGAGGTGGCCGGCGAGCCTGGGCTTTGCCGAACTTGAAAAGGAAAACAAAAGCTAAGTCAATGGTGTGCCCAAAGCCTGCTCCTAACCTGCTGCTCTGCGGGACATCCAGCACAGGAGTCTGGGGGGTACAGGTGGTGGCACTGGGGGTGCCACAAGGCTCAACAATACTGCACCGGAGCAAGAAGCTGGAGACCTGAGTCTGCCATGCGACTCGGGACCCCTTGAGCATCCAAATGGGCATTTTGGTGGCGAAGCTCAAAACCCTGAGCTATCAGAGAGCATCACTGGGTTCCTGCTCTGCTGAATACCTGTCTCATCTTCACATTTCCAGACACATGGTGTGTACCTAGCTCTGTGCCCCAAGATCTACTTCTAGTCTAAGCCTCCCTCTGGTTTTCTTTCCCCTCTGCTATAGATACTCAACCTTCCTGAAGACCTTGCAGATGGAAAAATCTATGCAGAAAGCCTGTTAGATGCAAATGAAGGCAGTAACTAATTCCTACAGCTTCAGAAAAAGCACAAGGAACAATCAGCAGGTTTGTCTGCCAGGCTCTGACCACTGTCACCTCCAACTGAAGCAGGAAAGACCGCCCAATATTCAACCAAAGTGATGGTTCATAAAGCTGAACACACACACACACGTTTATCAGTGTGATCCACTCCATGATAGGCAACAACAACTGTTTTGTTGTTATGAAGTGTTTCTGGGAACTTTCCTTTATTTCTGGTTGTACCTGTATTGTGGTTTGTCTTGGTTTGGGTTTTGTTTTTACACAGACTGATTCTCTCCAGCAATTTCCTACAGCAGAACATGACTTGCATTACACCCCATTCCAGCACTCAGATCAGTGCATGCAGAACTCAGCCCACAGTGTGTGTCCCACTGACTCCAGAGGTCTCAGGACAAGCAGGTCCGACTGCAGGACTGGGACCTTAACTGCGTGCTCCAACATTCAAGTGCCAAGCTAGGACTCAGTGTTTACAAGGTAATGCAGATGAGACCTCCCTTTGCTCTTTGGGTTTGCTTGGTTTTATATATTCAGTGATCCCTCATCCCTCTTTTTTTTTTTTCCTTACCTCATCTTTAATATTAAATCGTGATGGTTCTTGTCTGCTTCGGTTTGACCTCCTAACCCCATAAACATCAGGATATTCTTCCCACATCTGCAAAATAAACAGACCATCAGAAGGCCTGCTTCACCCCAATTGTTTCTGACACTTCAGAGAAGCTTGATAGTCAGTGTTTTCTTAAAAATCAACATAAAACCACCAATGAACAACCAGTAGATCAATACTTTAAAAAACTGGCTGAAAAGAACTATGATTATTTTGGGGTATTTGGCAACACTCTAAAGCAGCATCTTTTATCTCAGCATTATCTTTACAGTGGTCCATCTTTCCACCAGGGTACAAGTTACTCTCCAGCTTACTCAGCCTGAAGGACAGAGCATTGAGATAGCCAGCCTCCTGCAAGCACTAGTGCTGAAGGTACGGAGGCAGTACCTTGCATGTGGAATGCATGGACCTATCAATTCAAAAGGACAACCCACTGTTGCTAGCAGCCTCCACCACGATTCCTTTCCACAGGGAAAGCCCCACCAGCTGCCTAAAGAGCCCAGAGATGAGACATCACCAGCAGCAACTTCAGAAGTGAATTCTATGGCCCAGCTGGATGGGAAATGGACCAGAGCACCCTGTCCTTTGGTAAGGCAATGGGGGGTGCTGCCAGTTCTCCTCTTGGATGCACTGACCTGTGGATGTGCAGAGGTGACCAGAGGTGACAAATGGAATGGTTGTGCTCTATTTGCTCTAACAAGGCCCCAAATAATTTAATACACTGTGTGTAACAGCATGCATTTGTTCTTGCTGGATGGACAGGATGAGAATGGAGAGACAAGAACTGATGCTCTAAGGGATGTGAACGCAGAGCTGTGTTGGTGACACAGGACACCAGGAGATATACAGGGCAGACACAAACCACCAATGTGCCTCTTGAAAACCTACACCAACAATTCCTCTCTCCCTCAGCACAGCTTACCCTTTTAAAGTTTTCTAAACCTGTTCATTCTCCTTCTGCTCCTCTCTATCTCTAGTCCTCAAATACCTCTGCAAGCCACTGGCAGGAAAAGGAAATCAAAATACACTGCAAGATGCAGCAGCAACTTGGGACTGCATGCGTGATCAACACAACGCTGCAACAAGCAACTTCTCTGCTGCTGTTAAAGGAGTGTTAAGGTAACACTGCAACAGATTGTGAAGGTGTGTATCTGCTGGGCATGTGAGTACAAAGAGAAATTCACATGATAGAAGAACTCAAAACACTCCCCAAAGTGTGTGAGGACCTTGTATTTTCATCTTTTAAATGGCACAGGCTTTAGATGAGGGATCAGCTCCTGTGACAAATGTGAACAGCACCTAAGGTAAATTAACCTCACCTTCATGGGTGTATCTAGACAGAAATACAAAATAAACAATATACTGATTAACTGCATTGGTTATTCAAGGGCAACAGGTATCAACACGCCCAGGTTAGACCTAGCTAAGGAAAACACCCATTAACAGAGAAATCAGGGAAGGGAGAGGCTTTCTTATTAGAGGGCACCCTGACCTTTTCATGTTTCATCATGCTAATTATCACCCTGGGTCTGGATGTGCTCCCTTACAGTGATTTTAATGTTTACTGTTAGGGACATGCTCTTCGGAGCCCACAGAAGAAGAGAAAACTTCCTTCTGTCCCCACTTACCAACAATAAAACAGGACTTTTGTGTTACCATAACTGCCTTATAAACGCATCGTTCCTTGCTAGTCTGAACACAGGAGATTCAGCCATAACCTGAGTCAGCAGCCTAAAGATTTGAGAGAAGCTGGTAATAAAACCCTTCACTTCTCCCTGGCAGGTACATGGGGAGAGCAGGCTGAAAGCACTGACCTTCATTCTCAGTCTTTATGTACATAGCAACTTTCTCCATGAAACTCACTCTTACAAGCCAGCTGTGCATAGTGCAAAACACAGCTAAGAACAACAGAACACTTACATACCACAAACAAAAAATAACTGACCTAACCTGATTATCCTCCCTCCAAGTAAACTCAGTTCACTGAGTTCATGTCTCCAAATGGGAATTTGTGCTCCTTTTACTCACCTCACACTACACCACGTTACTCAGGTGCCTCCATCCCTTGGTAAAGCAGGTACCCAAGGCACTGCTCCTGCACTGAGAAGCTTTTTTCCTCCTCCTTTTACTCTTTACTTTTTTCAAAGAGGAAGACAGTGATGAGAAAATCCAAAGTGGCCCAAATCCTAGACAAGAATCCTACTGATTATGTACCACATAGGGAAGCTTTACTAATTCTGAGGGAGAGGAGAGGCAGGTGAGAGGAATGAAAAGAAAGAGGGAGAGAATGAAATGGTCATGTGTTAATGGCAAGCACCTACCCCTCATTCGCACCTCATTCAGCCCCATCACTGTCTATCTGGTGCCCAAAGGACTGTCCCATCAAACACATGAATTCCTGCTCTCAAAGATGACACCAGCAGGATATAAGCACGCAGACCAAACAGCCAGTGAGTGACTTGGAGACATCAGAGGTTGGAAGCTGTTTGGTCAACATGCAAAGTGGCAGGGAAGTTGAAGGCAGCTTCGTTAAGGTCCTGCTGTCTGCCCTTTTGTGGCTGGTACAGGGTTAACACAGCTATGCAGTGGGGGCAATACCTTCTTAACATCTGCTATCCTTTCCTTCTTAGAGGCCGGTTTTTCTTTGGTTTCAGGAGGGGTCTGCTGGGATTTCGAATCCATTGATTCACTTTCAGATTCAGACTGACTTTCAGAGGACTCCGAGCTGCTGTTTGACTCGCTGCCCTGCTCGCTTTCAGACTGGCTTGCAGACTCAGAGCCAGAGGCTTCTTCAGATGCCGAGTGGCTGATGGCAGAGAAAGAAGAGATTACATTTAAACTGTACTGTCACAGCTTTAAAACGTGCAGTGAGCAACCCACGAGCCATGTCTAAGCTACAACAACAGGCTTGCAATAGCCTAAACGTGAACTGTGAGGTCCCAAGCAGGTACCCTGCACGGGCATTTTGAAGCAGAAACAATTCCTTCCCAGGACAGCCACTGAACACATGGTAAGAGTGCAGCCTCAAAAATCACTGCCCAGTGTATCTCCTGCTCTTCAACAAGAGAAAAAGAAGAGTAGCAGCACCATAAAGAGAAGCATTCACACTACAGCAGCACACGGATCCTATGAGAGGATCTGACTTGCTCAGGGTAAGCAGGAATAAGGTATGGTGGGAGCTGGAACATCCAGAGACTATCCTTCTCTACCAAAGATGAGTGGTTGCTCCAGCATGGCTCTTCCCTATACCCCAGTATGGCCAGTAGTTCAAAATTCAGCCATCCAGCTTCTGAAAGACTCCAGCATCAAATCTTGCATGCATAATCCTATACGTATTATAGTGAAAAACACATTTCTTGCAAAAAGAATACATTCAGCAACAGAGAAGCAGAAAAGACCTTATCGAGGTATGCGGCTGGGGCAGCTCCTGTTCCAAGGATTACACCAGTGCAGACTGCATTTCTTGAGTAGCCAATAACGGGAGCACAGAACATCAAGTATGTGTATTTATTTAAAATTAACATTTACATTAATTAAAATTTACATTCATATACAGAACACTTTATTGCAGGCTAATCAACTGAACAGCAAGAGGCCAAACTATTTCAGGTGTCCATAAAAAGCGTTTTATGTGGCCAAAATACTTCAAATACCTTTGCCCTATCACTCCAACATCTGTTTGTCATTTAAACCCCAGTAAACGAGAACTGAAAACTCACTACAACACGGGCACGCTAGTAAGGCAGCATGACAACCCCACTGTCACAAACAAAATGCAGCACGACGATAATGGCACTACAAACTTCTTGAGTGGAGCATCTCTTTCCAAGGCAGCTCTTGACCTGCAGCGAGGTGCTTCTGTAGTATGGCAGGGTGCACTGCAGATACATCATCGAGAACGAAGAGCTGGGAGGGCTTTGCAGAGGGAAAACACGGTTTTCTCTTTTTTTCTCCTTTTGTACAAAACCACAGCAGGAGGATACACGAAACCGCTCCGATTTCACAATTCAAGAAAGAATGTATAAAAGAAGAGGAAAAAGCAGAAAAGATGAATCAGACAAAAGAACATTGTGCAGGATTTCAGTAGCTTGTAATAAT
>JAVHNF010069156.1:2295-15308 GCA_034783455.1 Micropsitta finschii | reverse complement strand
CTGCATAACAGATTGCATTTTTGGCTAAGTCCTGCTGCAGGATAGATATTAATCTTACTCACATCTATCCATTCATTCCAGAAACTCCAGTGTTGTGTTGTTAGCTTCAGACTAAAGATGTTTCACTCCTGACCGTTTTTTTTCTGCTAGCTTCTGGTAATCAGAGAAGCAGCCTTGTTCTCCATGAGTGCATTGCCTTGTCTCCAAATGAGGGGGGTGTGTGTGTGTGTAAATATGAAGACAGAGGAGCAGCATTTAAGCTGGCTAGTATTACTGTTAGTGAGATAAAGACAGCAGAGATAGGAGCTGTGAAGAGATGTTCTGTTCGAGGTTTTGAGGGGTTTGGGTGTGTCAGGTTTTAAAGAAAGTTGGTGTGGTTCAGAGAAGGTCTCTCGGAATCTTTGCTGCCAGTGGGACCATACACTACATTGATTTGTATTTGAGCTGTATTTCCCAAGCCAGTGGAAGAAATGCAGTAATTTGATTGTCAGTTGATGTAATCATTCCTAATATGTTAGTCATTTTGTCTGTGTGTTCTTTAGGTACAGAAGATAGCAAATTCCCCAGCTGAGAAAAGGAAGCACTCTTTTAGACTCAAACATTTTTTAGATCAGAAGAATTTTTCCTATCCAATTGTGTAGATACATTGAAGGGAATTTTTATTATCAGACATTTTCAGTGACAAGGAGGAACTGTGTCAAGGTGATAACAACGAAGTTATTATGACATTACAGGTTCCCGAGACAGGTCTTTTGGGGCAGAAGTCCTGGTGAAGCTTATGGCTGAATGAATGTGATGCACTTCAGGTTTTAAAAAACTTGACAGTAGTGACAGTATGGGAGAGGAAGTGAATTTAGCCAGAAAAAAAAGATTACAGATATGCAGAAAGAGTATGTTTGAAGAGGCACTTCCTTTTCAAGCAGCCTGTGCAACCAGTACCTGTCAACATTTGAAGAGTTTGATCTTCCTGATCTGTCATAACACAGTATATTCCATAAACTTTGCTTGCATACAGCAGGAGCATCTCTTTCTTCTAAAACAGTATAGAACTTCGAAGCATTAGCTGTGATTTTAAATTAATCGCTTTGCACCCAGAAAAGCCTAAATCAAGATGATATATAGTGAGGTAATATAGAAAACTGGGAACCAAAGCTGCTGTGTAATTATCACATAGGAGGTATGTTTATGTCTACCTGGGTGGTTGTTGCTGTGTGGCAGTGTAGAGTAGTATATGTATTCCTCCTTGCCTTTCATTAATTACTAATGAACTAAAGAAATATACCACAACATTCTTTACAACTCTGAATTAGAGACTAGGGCTCTGCAAAGAAAAACTGGTGGTAGTGGAGGCCCTGTTGCCAAAGAACTGAAATACATACCACAATTAAATAGTATTTCTCTTCAGGAATCACTGATATGTTTTGGGTTGGAGGCACTTAGGCTGCAGAGGTTTTGCAAGTGTACATCTGTCATCCCCAGAAGACTGTTTTCAGTTTTCTCAGGAAGGTTGTTATAATTTGCCAAGTCCATAAACTCAACAAAGATGTAGGCATTAACCCTTTGTAAGGTAGAAGGAACTTTCTTCATGCGACACAGTGGCTGGTGCTTGGGAAGTGTGGAAACGTGTATGCACCACACAGGGGAAAATACTGGTTGTGACAGAGTGATGGAAGTGGCGCAATTTGGCAATTCATGAAGATTTGATCATACATAAATTCCAGAATTGGACAAGGCTGAAAAAGGAGATGTTTCTTATTATTTTTTGAAGTTCTGTGAAAGAGATCTGTGTGTTTTTAAGTTTTGGTTTAGGTTTGCTTTTGTTTTTTGTTGTTTTTTTTTTTTCCATTGTGATGAAGTCCTGGTGTTTCCATGAAAGCAAGTAGTCAGTGGCTTAAAAGGAGATACACTGTAAACAGTAAAAGTAACAGTGCAAAAGTCATGGAGATTTCCTGAAATAATTTAACTGCTAACCTAGGATCAATTACATGAAGCAAGCTACTCTAGTGACCTTGGTCCAGTGTATCATCCGTACTCTATGTTTGATAAGACACTTATGCTTCACTGACAAATCTGTGAATTCCCAGGAAGACTTCAGGGTTTGGTGAAGATGTCCAGGTGGTTGTGGTGTTGGAATGTACTGTTCCACAAGCCTAAACCTGCATAGTTATGTGGCTGGGAGGCAAGCAAAAGGCCCACAACGTTTGCTTATGAGCACAGAGACTGATGCTGATCTGATTTCCGATTTACAAAGCATAACTGGGTGAAACCCAGTGAGGCCATACCACTGCAGGCCTTAGACAATATGCTAACAGGCTTAGAAGATCTCTTTCTTGATTAAGGAATACCTTGTCCTACTGTGAAACAGGACTTTTGGATATCTTTTATAGTATTCTAACCACACAAAAGTGATCAACATTTCCTCAGCCTGATAGGCTTGGACTTTTCTCTTTCTTCTTTTTGTCTTTTTGCTTGGAAGGAAGCTGCCTGTGTCTAGAAATGTGTTTCACCATGGCAAAATGATCTCCTAATTCTCTGTTAAAGAATGTTTGCATAAAGAAGAACCTGGAACCAGTTACTTCTATAAACAGGTGTTTTTAAATAGTTGATTTTGATCTGGTGTAAACAGTAGGAGTGTTCCATCCTTATCACTCTAATGTGGCCACATGTAGCATATAATAGTCTTCTGCTTCTTACAAACAGATCTGAAGAAAAGAGTACAACCTGGATATAAGTAAAGGGAACTGAGTGGGAGGAGAAATCAACAAAGTGCAAAAATTAATAACTAGCATGCATATTTAATGAACTTAAAATTTCCCACCACAAGAAGTCATGAGAATATCCTGAAGGTGCAGCAGTCTCTTCATATTAGTTTGAGGTAGCACTGCTACACACTGTAGTTTAGATCTTATGCTATTTTTTGTTATGAGAGAAGCATTACCTTGGGGGAAAATGTAAATAAACTTTCAGTTTGTATGTTAATTATATGAGTTTATTATTGCACATTAAAAAATGAGTCTGCTGTCTAGTGTCTCAAGATAAAATCAAACAAAGAAGTATTATGTCTTTTTAAAGAGCAGTATTTTTGTGATCATGATACAGAATATACTTATGCAGACAGGGTTAGATTCTTGGTGCTTACTGGCTTTTTTTCAGCCAGAGCATTTAATTTTTAGAGCATGCTGTAAAGTACATGCTTCAGTTTCAGTAATGTATGAAGCTTGGATGCCTTCCAGTTCAGAAAATACGTCATGTATAGCTGATACCCATTAATCACTACTGGTCAGAAGTTCATCCTCTAAAAACTAACCTTACAGAAAAAAAAAATAAGAATAAAAGGCTGTGGAAAGGAAAGCTATTGGTATGCTCCCAGAAAGCTACATGAGATGTTAGGCTGTGAAAGAAAGTCGATAGCATGTAGGTCTAAAGGGTCAGAAGGGAGAGACACGAATTATCATTCTGATTTCAAGAAGAATCTGAAACAACTTCAGATGTGAGACAGGAAAACTAGTCAAACCTCTATTACTGGGGAGGAGAGAAGGGAGGCAGGGGTGGGAAAGAAGTGAAATGATTACAAGTGAGAAAATAGATGTATTTTTCCCAAGGCATAAAGGGATCTGGTAAAGAGTAAGAGTCTAGCAGGGAATAACTTTGTATCTTCAGCTACCCTTTTGGAATAGTAATGCAGGTAAACCTAAATAAGAACCAGCTGCTGAACAAATTCCATGAGATTCTGGTCACTGACAATTACTCACAAGAAACTGTATACCTGCTGTCAGGAAACTACTTTTATGGAAGGTAGTACAGTGTCACTCCTTCATGCAAGACATAGTCTTTAGTTTTATACTGCTGATGGGTGAGGGAAAACAAATAAGATAAAGGAGCTGAGGAGGGAGGAAGCGAAGAAAGAGACCAAATACCTTAAAATTCATGTGTTTTGAATTGTCTGGTGCAATTGGTTATAAACTGACTAAGGAGCAGGAGAGTCTCATCAGCTGTTAGTTGCAAGGCAGTCAAACTTTTATTTTGCAGAAGCTTTTATTGATTTCACAAGAAATAACCCAAAGGACTTGGGTTCGATTTTGTCTGAGTCATTTAAAAAAAAAAAAGTAAAAAAATCTTACTTCCTTTCTGGTTTTCATGTTTGAAGTTTTCAAACACAACTCTGAAGCATCCATTATCCTGTTGCCACTCGCGCAGACAGGATATTTAGGGGAACTATTTTGTTTTTCTTCTGAGTATATAATAAATGAAGGACTGTCTGAAGGACCCTTGTTTTGAGAAATGCTTCTGTGAATCTCATCAAAGGAGTTCACCTTTCATTTAAATGGATGATCAGTATGTTAAAGACCAGTTGCCTGGTAAATGAGAAGATCTATCTCTGGTAATCAGTGAATAGACTTGGACCTTCCATCAATTTTCAATACAATTTCTTTCTTCTGTGTACCTTACATCAATTTTATTGCTACAAAGGACTATGAGGAAAAACAGGTTTAGAAGTCTGCCTTAAATTGGAAAAAAAACTAAACCAACAAACCATGAAATTAGGATCAGGACCGAAAACTCATCCTTAATTTACTTCATGATGCTTGTATGTTTTAGGTGCATGTCTACACTTGAATGTGCCATCATGCTTAGCCACAGACAAAAGGAGGAAGTTTAGGACTTCTGTTTCAGCCTTCACTCTGTCTCCTGCTTTTATGTATTTCGAAAACAGACCTGTGACATTATCTTAAAGATCTGTAAGAAGGTTATGAAACACCTTTGAATAATACTGAGCCTGGAGTGCTCTGGACAGTGAAGTCTGAAGAGTTGTCCTACAAGAGAGTTTAAGCGTAAGGAGGCTATGTAATGCTATTGCAAAAATTTGTGCATGGGAAGACTTATATCCAACATCCCATTTTGGTTTTTGGTTTGTTTTTTGGTGGTTGATTTTGTTCTTTGGGGCTTTGGGTTTGTTTGTTTTTTTTTTGTAGACATGAGACCAACCCACAGAATTCAGGAGTGTGCTTCACTGTGCCATATTCAAGCAAACAAGATATTGATGATAAAAATTAAATAAACAAAATACCAACAAATTCATTTTGCAGTTGGAGACATTTCCCAAGAAGGGGAAAGCTGAATTTTCAAAGATAATCTTCACTACCCACAACTGTCATATTTTGTAACTCTCCCCCAAACTGTGAAGGTTAAAAGCATGAACACTTCTCAGCAGAATCCTGTCCTTCCTGTCCAGTGGTGGCAGAAATCTGATTAGCTTGTTTCCTAAATTACTCTTATCTGTTTGAGAAGCAGGCAAAATCAGTTTCAAAAGGCAGGCTACTTCAAGCAGGCTTTGCTTATCCTGTTTTGTATGAACATGCCTTCAACTCCTTAGAAAAAATTATTGGGAGCATGGAAAAACAGAGCTAAGTCAGTCAGTGGCACTATGAGAGAGGTCTCACATAGATAGTGAGACAGACTGACCCATCTGGGATGTGTTACTGTACTGGGAATGAAATGAAACTTTCTCCCCGTGCATCCAGCACTGTTTATCTCCATCTGCTGTTTTGCAAGGGTGTGGGAACAGGCCTGCCCTGCTGTGTCTCCCTTATTTGTATAGTACTTGAGCTATATTTCTCTGTTCTTGTATCTTGCTGATAGGCTGAGTGCAGAAATGCCTGTGAGTTATTCTGCGACCTTCCAGAGTTTTACTGAATTGGTTGGGTTTTGCTTTACTCATTTGTTTCACCAGCTGTAAAGATAGGTTTTCAAGGCAACCAAATGCCATTATGCTTCATATGGAATTGTCATTTAAGTTTGAAGTAATTTGATAATTGTTCCCTTGTTGTAATTGATCACATTTTTTTGTGCTGACTGCCATGACCATGGATTACAGTTTTGTGTTAAAGCCAGGAGACAGATGAATTGTAGGACTTCAGATAGGAAGACAGGAGTTTGGAGTTTTATCTCTTTTGCAGAAATTTTCAAGTTACATAATTGAACCCACTGGCTGTCTGAGAGGAAGAGATTAGAGACAAGTAGGATTTGTTAAAACCAGTTATTAAAGACACAAGAAGGCCAGTCAATTGTGCAAGTGAAGTAGTCGGACATCCAGGAAATCTCTGAAAACAGGAGATCACATATTGCCCTCATAAAGAGGGCATGTCAAGGAGAATGAGATAAAATAGATGCTTTTAGGTCTCATTGCCAATAGTATGTTACTGTTAATGAAGTAATGTTACCTGAATCTGTCAGCTGGTTCTCCCTACTGGTGTAAATCACTGATCCTTTTAAGTGAGGCTGATTTAAAGCAAACCATTGTCATTGCCCACATGTTAAAGATTACAGAGTGCACAGTGCAGGATCAGTTACCTGTCTCAGGTTTTGAGCGTTTTCTATGAGAAAATGGAAAAGAAGGAAAAGGGTTTTTATTTTTTTTGGGGGGTTGATAAAGGCAGAGTATCTTCACTTATGCAAATAGGCACACACCTTTTATAGTTTCTACAAATGTTTCCTCTTGGTTTGGAAGTATGGTGTTAACTAACAACAATGAATTATCATTTATGAATACTAAAAATGCATTTAAATTCAAAGACAAAAAGCAACCACTCTCTGAGGATGAGAAAATAAAAATCTTCCATTTTAAACAATATTGTCCTTGCAGCAAAATATATCACATTATCATACCTTCAAAATTACAGACTGCATTGATCACATGTGTAAGTCAAATTCTAGTACCTTCCTTTTTGGTTTGCCTGTTTATTTTTCCTGTTGATAGATAATTTTAGTTTGTAGAGGAACACTTTCATCATATTGTTGTTATGTGTTGGTATCGTTTCTCATTCAAAGTCCAACTTTATTCTCAAGCAATGTACAGTATAGTGGAGCTGGATCTGAACTTCAGCACTTCTTACACATGAAGGCAATTAAAACCCCTAATATATCTTCAGGAAAAAACAAACAAACAAACAAAAAAACCCCACAAAAATAAAATTAAAAAAAAAAAATAAAAAAAGACAAAAAAAGACAAAAAAAGACAAAAAAAGAGACAAAAAAGAGAAAAAAAAAAAAAGACAAAAGACAAAAAAAAAGACAAAAAAAAAAAAACCACACAGCACCAAAGGAGGAACAAGTACTCCAGACTATATGTTACAGTGAAACATCTCAATTTTGGGTTGTAGCAAAGCAACAAGTTGCTCTTTGCAGCCTAAATCATGATTGTGTAACAGTCGGGAAGAGACAAAAAGCAGTATGAAGAGGATCCACCATAGCCTAGCCTTTCACCTACCAGCTAAGTACCCTCCTAGAACTCCACATAAGCTATGAAATGTGGCATTTTTAGATGACTGAAGTAGCTATGCTTCACCCCCAACTGTGTGCCGGCACCAAATTTGAGAACAATAAATGGCTTTCAGAGCAAGGCAGGTACCAAAATGTGAGGCCTATCAAGATGATAGTTTCCAGGAATGAACTGCAGCAGAACTTTCTCAGCAACAACAGAGCTGTCTGTAGAGTGTCAGGTCTATGCAAGCAATCAGGAAAGGTTCTGCTGGTCACTCACACTGCAGCAGTTTTGTGCACCTGGCTCAGTGGGCTGTTGTAAGTTTTTTGTGGTTCTCTCAACAAATGCAGTCCTGCCTGCTTTCAAGTATCCTGGATTACTAAACATTTCAACTTGCATCCCATACAAAGTGTGCATTGCAACACAGAAGAAGGAAAGTCTTATACATCACTAATGGACAGTGACAAGTAATTATAAAACAAACAGCAGTGAAAAGTCGCACAATTACATTTTATTCCTTGCATAAAAAAGTTACAGTCCAAAAGAACGAAGCAGGCATAAAAACAAAAACACAAATAAGAGTATAAGATGCCCACAAATAAAGCAACAAAGGAAATGCTTAAAAAAAAAAAAAATTAAATAGAGATATTTAAACATTATATCCTTCCTCCCACCAAATTACAAAACACTAGAAATTACCGTTGGCTCAGTGCAGAATGTTGTTTCAGGTGCTTGAACCAAGTGCTCCTTATAACACTGCGCAGTTCATGATTGTGTCGAGCTGACAAAACTCCTACAATAACATCATAATGTTTCAGCTTCCACTGAGGAAAGAAGGCCAATGGACCTAGAGATATAAAGCGACAAAGATTTATTGAATACATTACCAGGCCCAAGTTGGAAGCAATAATTAAAATGTAACTCAAAAGCAAGAGAAATGGGAACATGAAACACAACAAGAAGCAAAATTCCTATTGCAATCAGGGAAACATTTTCAACATGCCATAACCTTCACTAGCAATCCAGGAAAACTTTACTGCCCTGAACTTAAGCAAGTCAGTGCAGATAAGTGACAAAGCTAAGAAACTGTGACTCACAAAGCAGGCAAGAACATAAGCCTTGGTTTTGACTGACAGCATCTTCCATTCTTTAAATATGTGCCTGCCTGTCTTATGAACAAACTGCTCCCTGAGAACATGCCCTTGCTGGCCTTCTCTTTCCTATCAAACACCAAAAACCTTGTGAGCAAGACACAATGTCCTACTGCTCTCTCTGCAAACTCTTGAGACAGTCGGGGCCTTTTGTTTGCTCCCTGATGCCTCCTCCAGCATGATTTATCCTAAGTTATTTAGGATATTCTCAACTAATCCACTTCATAAGACTAAAAAGGAACAATACCCCTCCAAAAAAACCCACACCCATACTCCAGGTTGTTATCTCTGCCTATTATTGAGACTTCGCAATCATATTCCTGTTTCTTAATGTTTTTTTCTTCTGTGCTGCTCTGTGAAAGATCTAAACGAACACAACGGACAGAACTAAACCGGATTCAAAGAATGCTGACACACAGAGAAAAAGAACAAACCAATGAGTAAAAGCAGGTCTTTCCCTCTCTCTAACCTTCACCTAAAGTAATCTGGTATAGCTCATCTGCATTACAGGTTTCTCTGCCAGCAGAGCTACAGGACTCCCCTGCGGCATCTACTTTATACCAGAGGTAAAAACCACTAAGATGCACACCCCTGGTTTCTGCAGGAGCACAGTACTCCTTGAAACAGACAAGCCTTCAAACAAGCTTTTGAACAAGCTTTACAGGTTGAAAGAGGAAAAACCCCTGCAGGCAGAGTCTGGATTTTTCTGTTTTCACAATAGCAGTCTCTCAAAGAAATAGGACAGCAGAGTCCTGAATTGCAAAGTGTAATAGTAATATTGATGGCATTGATATTAATGGTGCTCTAAACACCATTAATGATACAGCACTGGAACACTTCTAGACAAATTGGGGAACAATGGGAAAAGCATCAGAAGCACAGACATAAAAGGAATAAACCAAATCCTTTTTGCAACATTGCAAATGATGCACCCTCCACCCCCTTTCTGGGGGGAGAGGAGCACAGCACCTTTATCCTTTGAAAAGAACTTACCAGTCTCTGATCCCATGGAACAAAAAGCCTGCTCCCAGGCTGTTCTACTCAGCAGGCAATTTAGAAGACAACTGGTGAAGACCTTCCTTCAGCCAGAAGCATTGCTTTCCAACCCTGGCAGAACTGGTACTCCTTGCCAGCTACTTCAGTGCCAAAAGGCAAAAACACAGCCCCAGTGCTGCTCCTTAGTAGTTTGCAATGTGTCAGGCATCAGTTTACAGAATAACTGCAAACTCTAAAAAGAACCCCAATTCAGCTGGAAAAAACTGTCACTTTCATTGTAGATTGTCAGTTATCTCATGCCCATCAAAGGTGAGGTGATTGTTTCTCTTGGGGATGGCCCACCCCTGGAAACAATGCTAAAACCTTCTCATAGGTGAAGGCTGGGAAACAACCAGCATTTTAAGCAGAACTGAACAGGTACTGCCAGTGCCAAACCTAACCCACTGATGGAAGGTTTCAATTTCCAAGGCCACCAGCCCATTAGTGTTTACATGCCTACAAAATATGAAATAACTTTGTGACCAAGCATACTACTCCCTGACAGACAGGCTTAACAGACTTCAGACAACTTGGTTTCCTTAAGAAAGTACACATTTTGGGAGAATTTCTCCTTACAGAGCACAGCATCACTTTCAGAGGCCAAAGCCTGAAGAAGTACGTGCTGAACCACAGGACAACAGATGGCATAGAAGCAGCTTCTAGAAAATGGTGGGTTTTAATCTGTTGCATAATTATTGTAAAGTAAAAGATTGACTGTAACAAAACCAAAAGGGCCAATTCTTAGCTGCCACACACCCCCAGAAATGTAACAGGAATAACGTCTTAAAGGGCATCAGCATCAGCAAAGTAGCAGCATATTACAAGGAATGTGTGGGGCTTTCTGATTAGGCACTGTAACTGAAGCCCTACAGTGAGTAATTTCCTAGTCAATAAAACTTATGCCATCAATTAAAGCACACAATTAGCAATGAATCCACCTGGAGTGCTAAAAGCAGGTCCGTCTGTTCCTTCCCAAGTTTCTTAGGTCATTTTATAATTAGCATTTATCTAAGATTTTTACAAAAATTAACTAAAGCTTCCTACCCACAAACTTCCTTTGGATAGCACTTGTTTGCAACCAGTTAGACAAGGACTTAAATTAAACCTCAAACCATGTTTTTGCAGAGGTCTTCCTTGGGAATGTGAATTACAGTCCCGTTAACTGATGAACAAAGAGAAAGCAGGAGCCACCAAAGTCAGGACACTGAAACAAAGGCTTTGGTCTTGGAACCGATCCTATTTATTTTTTCCAGTTAAAGAGTACTGCCTACAAAAAAGTGTTCTGTGTCTTCTGTGACACCAAGGTGAAAGTGATCATGAACACCGAGAAAGTCAGAATACTGCACAGGGAGAGAAACAACTGAGAGCCAAAGCATACAGGCAGACCACAGGCCTTTCACATGGAGTAGTTAAGAAGGAAGTTTTATTAAACGTAATACTTCCAATAGATGAAGAGAAGTAGATGGAATGGGTGAAGACTGGAACATTGTTTCAAGTCATCTGACCTACAGACAGCAAAAATGAAATGCTGTCCTGAAACAAAGCCTATTTTGCCAGTAGATGTCAGAAGTACCTGAATTGCTTTAAACTGGAAGAAAGTAAATTTAGATTACATACTAGGAAAAATCTTCACTATGAGAATGGTGAGGCCCTGGCAGAGGTTGCCCGGAGAAGCTGTTGCTGCC
Source organism: Micropsitta finschii (assembly GCA_034783455.1). Classification (NCBI taxonomy): domain Eukaryota; kingdom Metazoa; phylum Chordata; class Aves; order Psittaciformes; family Psittacidae; genus Micropsitta; species Micropsitta finschii. The sequence goes on along the minus strand of JAVHNF010069156.1, from coordinate 4,176 downwards.
CCATCCCTGGCAGTGTTCTAGGCCAGGTTGGATGGGGCTTTGAGCAACCTGGTCTAGTAGAGGGTCTTCCTATAAAGGGAGGGGGCTGGAACTATATGAGCTTTAAGGTATGAATTGCTCAGCTAAAGAAAACAAAGGTTTACAACAGGTATCTTTGATCTCCATGGTTACATGATAGAGGTGTACCTGAAGGAGGAGAATGACCTTTTAACTGAAAACCTTAAGAACAGAAGGGCATAAACCAGTTGCAAGTGAGTTTAGGCCAGAAATGAGAAAACATTTCTCATCAAGACAACAAACTTCTGGAACAGCCTCTTCCTCAACCCTCACCAAATGAATTTAGGCTGCCCAGCTGCCATTTTAAGACAGAGACCAAGAGTTGCTTATTAGAAGTAGTAAGCAGAATTGATGGCCAGAGATGTCTATTCCCAGCTTGGGTTAGCAAGTCAACAATGTCAAGGTAAATAATCATTAAAACAGGTTATCAACTTTTTAATGAATTTCCATTTGTGTACATGTGCATGATGACTACTGAGATAGGAATTAAACTCCACTGTTTACCCTGCCTTTGACCTCCACTGGTAGCTAATTTTGCAACTGTTCAACACTGCACAACTACCGAGATACACATCAATATCGAAGAATACATGAATAATGCATTTTTATGTCACGGCTATTGTAAAGCACTGCCACATGATTGGACTTAGCCTTTATTCCCAGCAGTGATTCCAGTTAAAAGGTAATAATGTGGAGCTGGAGCAGTAAGCAAAAAAGATCCCTCAATAATCGAATGAAACAAGACTGGCTTTTTCAGGCAGTACCAGATCTTCCGAAATAGTTTCAGAATCAAGAAGCCTTTTAATAAATAGGGACATTTCTTACTCTTGTGTATGAATGCACTGATGTTACCAAAACACTCTGAATAATATTAAAAAAGATACAATACAAAATCCCAGCAGAAATAGAAGAAGTCCCTCAAGCCATCCTTCTTCCCTCTGCCAAGGCAGCCATAACTACAGCTTGTACATTTGGCAGTCCTTTGAAGGACTAAGAGACAGACTCTTCCTCAAATTATCATGCAAGAATCAGACCTACAAATAGACCACACATGTACAATACTGAGCATTTGCCTGTAAAGGACAAGCTCTCTTTTTATAAGAGGTATCAGGTTTTCTCTCCCCATGTAAACACATTACACAACAGGTTACAACTAAATAACCCTTTCACAAACAAAATGTGTACTTAGTCTTTCAGTATTAAAAAAAAAAGCACTGAGTTTTTTTAATCCTAATTATCCTAACTTCACCCAAAGCAACATAGTTTCACAGTAACAAACACGCCAATAACAACTGCTTGAAACAGTCAATCTCTGAAGAGCAAGGATCCTTCCCTCCCTCCCCAGCTGAGAAACTTCTGGAATTTTTTTAGAAATATTTGTTAGTGGAAAGTACCTTTCTGCAGGAAAGGTCATAATGAGATTCCACATTGCCACTCCCAACTCCAAATTAACACAGTGAAGTTACAAAAGCAGCACAGTGAAAGATGAGGATCAAACCCAACCAGGCAATTCAAACGCAGTCCTGGCTAACAGGCAGAACTCCTGTTCTTTTACAGTTCAAGTGTGAGCACTATTCATTTGACATGCAATGGCCAGAATACAGACACAGAGACACCTGTGCAGCTCTGTAGCCTCCCCAGGCAGCCTCTTGCAGCCTGAGCCCATTGCTGCCCTGTCCTGGCCCTCCCTGCATGCACACCTGAGAACCATGAGCATGGACATGAGGAAAAATTCCTTGCAATGAGGGTGGTGAAACACTACCACAGGCTGCCCTGAGAGGCGGTGGATGCGCCATCCCTGGAGACATTCAAGGCCAGGCTGGA
>JAVHNF010069152.1:20167-32366 GCA_034783455.1 Micropsitta finschii | reverse complement strand
GGACTGTAGTGATAGGACAAGGGGTAACGGGTTAAAACTTAAACAGGGGAAGTTTAGATTGGATGTAAGGAAGAAATGCCTTACTGTGAGGGTTTTGAGGCACTGGAATGGTTGCCCAGGGAAGTTGTCAATGCTTCACCCTTGGCGGTGTTCAAGGCCAGGTTGCATGAGGCCTCTTCGGTGTGGGGTGACGGAGCATGGCTGCACCCAGGTACTTCCCCCGGTGTGGGGTGAACCCTGAGGGAGGGCTGTAACCCCTAGGGGTGTTGTGGGACCCCTGCCTATGGTTGGCACTGCCGGTGTGGGGCTTGGATGGAGGGAATTCCATGAGGAACCCATCCACACTGAGGTACCTGCTCTTAATATTTGGTTCTTAATCTTCTTTAGTGTAAAATATGTTCTGTAAAAGGGAAGAATGAAGTTTCTTTGGAGGAATGGTTAAAGTTGTCCAGGGTTTGAGGCTGTAGGATTATGAGGTTATAATCAGTTATATTGCTGTCCTGTTATGCGAAACAGAGCTTTTTGTTAAAGCCATTCTGTCACATTTTGGGTTTGGGAAGCTTCTAAAATGTGTCCCCAAAGCTGAACATGGGAGTTAACAAGTGTCAATGTAATAACTTTGTGTTTATTTCTGCTTAAACCCTCACCCTTCCTGGTACTGGGCAGAGAGCGTGGCCTGAATTAAGGGTTTGCTGCAGTGTCTGATTTATTCACAAAGTGGTTTGGGTTGGAAGGGATCTTAAAGCTGTTCCACCACCTTCCACTAGACCAGGTTGTATATTCCAGACTTACATTACATGAAGCTTTTGAGTTGTTACTAGACCTTGATGTTGGACTGCTTTTGTCTGGTCCCTGTGTGTCCTCCCCAGACCTGTCTCTTGTGAGATTTGGGCCATGCAGATCTCACACCTCTTCCAGTGCTTCATTAGCTCATAGCGTGAGGCTGTAGTTTGAGGAGTAACAGGCTGGGAAGGGGCTCAGGCAGTAGCACAGCCATTTAATTCATTTTAATGAGGCTCCCGGCATACCTCTCCAGGTGCTCTCGTGTCAGGTCTGTGGAGATGTTGTGCCTTTGTGACAGGAGCGCGCCGTGCTAAAGAGGATCCCCGGAGATAACAATAGGATGTCAAAATGAAGTGAAACAAGGGCAGGGCAATTTTATGGAGATGACATGACAGGAGGAAGGCATGGGGGGAGGAAGGGAAGAATTTAAGCTGTCAGTACAGATTTACTGAAGGCTTCCCAATGTCAGCTAGAAGAAATGTCAGCACAACTGACTTTGCCATGTCAAGGTGATGGCAGAATGAAGTCCGATCAACTTGGGAAGCATCTCGTGCTCTGGCTGTGGAGACGAGCTGCTGTCAGTAAAGATGATGTCAGGATGATAATTAGTTTGCACATTGCGATTTAAGTAGGCCATTGTTTCTGTAGAGCTAATTGGAATTTAGCACAAGGTAGGGGAACAGTCATTCAGAGATAAAAGCTTCCAAATTGGGCTGATTTCTGTGAGAACACCAGGAGTTTCAAACCCAGACCATAAGCCTGCTGCTGGGAAGCAGGGCCCCTGCCTGCCCTAGAGACTGTGTGCTGCTTGCAGTGGGTATAGTTGAGGCCTCAGGTGATCTGACTTGTGACTCCTTTTGGCTCCTGCATAGTATTGGAGCCATGTTTTCATTTCTCTCTTAAGAACTCTGCCTAGTGAACGTGAGAGCAAATGATGGAGTGCAGGAGAAAAATGGTATCACATGGGAGTGCAGCCGTTAATTTAGGGAGGTGGGATGGAGGTATTTGAGGATGAACAACTGTAATTCACAGTCACTGGTGAAAATAAACGTGTCTGTGTGTGATATTGGTGAAATTATTGGTACTAAAATAGCTGTTTTGAAAGCCACTGGGTATTGTAGATGGCAGAATGAAGTGGTGGCAGAGGCTGTTCCCTTCTCTTAGGACTGTTTCAGGATGCTTACAGAGTTGAGTGGAGTCCTGAGGAGCAGGAAAAAGGAGTATACTGAAATGGAAATTTGGGCTCTTAGCTCTTGTGCAGCTGTAGGGTATGGGCTGGCTGGTAAATTGTGTCACACAGTAAGGAGAAGGCCTGGAGTGCACAGCTCACTGTTGGCTCTCTCTGCCTGCCTCTACCTACTGTGGCAGTGTGTTCTGGTACCACCGCATGCACTTCCCCTCGATGCTGTCATCCAAGTGCTACTGTGTCTGGCACCCTTTCCAAGGAGGGATTTCCCTGTTAGTTAAACAATTGCGCTCACTCTCTGTGTGTCCTTTATCACAAAACAAACAAACAGGAAAAAATGTGCTGGAAGAAACAATTGAAGGACTAGCAGTCGGATAATAAATCCCCTGTCTTTCCACACACACTCAGTGCCAGCTGTAGACTAATTAAACTCAATAGTTCACAGGTGTTCCTGGGAATGACTAACACAGGAGCACTCTTCTCTTTAGGCCTCGTTAACATCTTTTTCAGAGCTCTTTAAATTTCATACACCAGTAACACTGAGCTAAACCCCATGAAAGACAGTAGAAAGGGACTAAAGCTATTACAGGAGTGCTCTCAGTGTTTAACACAGGCTACATCCCCACTCGATTCAACAGCTTATGCATTCTGATGGGTGAATCTCTTGGAGACCAGTGTAAGAAGGAAATCTGCTTCCTTAGAAACATTTAAGTTTCTGTAGCCAAATGAAATTCTTGCCTCTGGAGCTCATGATATAATTTTACATGCTATTAGGGTGCCCATGGTGTGTACACTCAGTCTCTGGCCAAATGAAACAGATCTAGTTATTTTGTTAAAGCTTATAATACCTTCCCAGGGAGAAGTAAACAGAAAGCTCCAGACCTCCCTGCTTATTGAGTCTTCCTCTGGGCTTTGACTGATCTAATGGTAATTTCCTTAGACTCTGGTATTAGAAAACTGGACTTGCCTACCCATAGGCTGGCTTAGTATAACACATTACAGCAACTGCTTCCAGTTCCAGCCTGCTTCCACTAACTTTGCTGTGTAGCAAGAGCTCAGATGTTACTAGATCTCACAGACTGGTGTAGACCTGTGGACCAACTTACCCGTGCACTCATCTGCTCCTCTTGGTTCATGTTCCTTTTGCCTTTTTTTGTCTGTTTTTCCAAAAATATACATTTAATTCTGTGAGCTCTCATACTTGTTAAGAATGGCACAGGAAAAGAGGTTTTTAGTGTTGTTTTCCCAGATTCTCTGAAAACCTCCTCTCTGAAGCTGACACAGACTCCATGTAAGTATAGTGTGCAGCTTTCCTCCTCAGAGAGAAAGCGTCTTGGCTAGAAACAAGGCAGAATTATTGTGCTCAGACCAGATAGTCCAGAGAGAGAAACTACTTTGCCTGTGTAAGCTAGATAAAAATACTTTTATCCCATCAGCAATGTCTTGGTGTACCTGACCTCTTGTATGCTTTACAGTCCTGCCTTGGTCATGAGCTTTCCAGCAGGCTGGGATTGCTCCTGTGTGGATAGATGAGGCAGAAATTTTGCTGCTTTAGCAGAGGTACTAAGTGAAATGATTCCTAAATTTCATTGCTTTTGTTAGATTCTTCTGTTTCTTCCTAATGATTCTTCCAGTTGTACCCGTTTATGCTCTTTCCTAGAAAAGAAAAATCCAGTGATTTACTTAGATTTATTACTGAGTTATGCTAAATTGACATGAGAGCCTCAAATCAAAGTAGTATTTCCTGCATGAAGGTACTGCACCAGTTGAATGAAGTGATTTTTCTCAATCAGTTCTATCACATCAGTACAATTTTACTGATGTATAAGATCTTATTTAAACTGATACAACTTTTGGTGTGGCTATGAAAGCTTTTATTCTCCTAAGTGTCAGATCTGGGGAAAAAATAGTGTTTTCAAATAATAAATTATATTCAAAGGTAGTTCATTCTGACTATCCTTTTAGTAATTCTGCTCTTCCCTGTGCTCGCTGGTAGGTCTCACAGTGCTTCATAGGAGGACATGATTCTACCTTACGTTGTGCACTTGGGGAAAATGAGGTACAGACTGAAATGATATTTTGGAGTTCACTGGCCTGGCTATGGAAAGCTGAGGGTAGGAGTTTCCCGAATCACTGTTCATTGCACCAGCGTTATGCCTCCCCTAAACACTGCATGGTTCCAAAAAACATGAGAGAACCCAGGTGAGGTGAGCCTGAGTAAACTTCCAGAGTTAGGACTGGATGAATGGGCTTGTATAAATCCCATCAACTTAGGAAAAGCCTAAAAGTCCTCCAGTGTATTTGCATTGAGGTGATTTTGTGTGTTTCAGAGAGTTCAATGAAGAGAGAGCCGGCAGGACAAGTATATATTTCCATGAGGTCCCAGGATTTGATTTGTTTCCATTTAATGGATTATTTTCTGAGTAAAAAAGTAAACCCCCCAAAAGTGCAGTGCACAAAGCTGAAAATGTTAAGTAAAAAGTGGGCAGAGTGTAAGAAATCCTTCCCTGACCCCAGTCCCACGCCTCCCTAGGTATCATTGCTTGTGACATTGATTTGAGGGTATTTAATAGAGAAAAAGACTTCATCGTTTCTGCATTGGAGTTTTGTCTGTGGCTGGCATCCAAAAGCTCATTTGCACACCAGATCTGAAGTGAAATAAATTATGTGACAATCAGTGTAACACTAAGCTGAAGCACTAACACGATGGGGAAATGCTTTACAGAAAGTATTGCCCTGGTTGCTTCTCTCCTCCCTTTTCAAGGTGAGGGAATGGTTAAGAATGACATAGTGATATTCTTTGGCATTTACCTAATGAGGTGAAAAACTGCGTGTGGATTATTTTTCAGTGGCCAATGGTAGAATTCCCATTACTTCAAAGCTCAAATTCAAAATTAAATGAGCAGATCTACTGTTGAGAAAAATACATGTCAGCAAAGGCAAGTTTAGCTGATGTTACTGGTATTTTTAATCTGATTTTAAGGTAATTTTTAATCACCTGTGGGAGTGTTCAGGTATTTGTGTGCAGTACCTCTTACTTATCAAATAAGACTTCTTTTAAGATATGTTCAAAATGGTTTTCTACATGGAATTTTGGGGGCTGAAATGTTTCTAAACACTAGAAGTAAACCGGTGTGTCCAAATAGGTTGAAGATTACACTATAATCAGTTTTCTTCCTGCTTAGCAAAGAAATGGCCTAATGGTGGTTCTTCACTGTAAAACATGCACTTTCAAAAGAACACAGCCTGGGTTTCTCTACATGAACTTTTATATAGTTGGTCCACAACATGACTTCTGTGTAAACCTTGCCTGCACATGATTCCTTCCCTCTAGGTTATTGGATTACACTAGATAGCATACTAGTGTTTTGCACTCAGCAAGAAACACATTGGTTTTACAATGAAGTAGAAGGTTACGTTTCCTAATGCTGTGGTTCTGGTCATTGAATACACCTCACTGCTCATGGTTTTTTTTAACCACCCTTCTTAAAAATAAGACCATCCCATTGGGCTTAAAATTGCAGTCAGGTGTCTTCTTCCATTGTAGATGATTAGTGGTGTGCCATGATCAAGGTAGCTTTTATGTCTGTGGTGAATTAAAGATTTAGAATCTCCATCCCAAAGTGTTTCTAATGACTAAATCCATATGGGCTTATTCAGATACTTGACTGCTTGATAAGCAAGCCCCTCTCTCTTTAATAAGAGACTTGCTCTCATCAGACTTAATGTGTGCAGCAGTATCTGCTGCGTGGTTGTGAATATGTATATGGGTGGGATTTGGAGTTTCTGGTATTAGTGGAGCAGATGGAAAGTGCAGGTGCCCAAATGCCAACTCCAAAGAGCTGTATACAGTATAGACAAGATCTCTCCTCCTTTTCTAAGCAAATTCTACAAATTCGTTTAAGTTGGTGTAGGAAGTAATTATTTTCCCTTAAAATAAATGCAGTAAGTACCACATGATTTAGCACAGCTTCTGAGCTCCTTATCTATAGAGATAAAAACTGATGTTAAGGTGACTCTTTCTTCAGTAGTAGTTTCAAGGTTATCTCTTACCCTTAGGAGTTAATAGGGAGTGAGAGATCTGTGTCTATTTATGTGATAAAATTAATTCCAGCATAAGATGAGAGTGAAGCCCAAATACTTGGAAGTCTAGTCTCTTGATTTTATTTCTTATGAAACTGAATCCTCCTCTTCTTCTGGATTCAAGGAAGTAATACAGTATGAGATATAGCTTCAGTAGTTTTCTCAAAGGAAAGTCAAGCTTTTCTTTGAAGGCCAAATTATTTCTGTCTAACTGTTAAATAAATCCTAAAGCAAATACCAGCAGTGCTGTACACATCCAAAGCGATACTCCAATCTGGACGAGTAAAATGTTAATTTCTGCATAGCTTTGTGCTTTCAATTTTGTAGTAAATCACATATTTAAGGGCAAAACTCCACTTTTTAAAGGGAGAGATAGTTTGGGGACTTTGCATAGTTGGGTTGTCCAGTATAAAGCCGGTAGGTCAGTTGGACTGCGGTGATCCTTATTGTGAGCCGAAGCCAGCAGATGTGTTACAGTGCTCAAGCCTGTTCTCTTTGTGTGTTTGGATGCTATCCCAGGTTGGAGAAGCCGGGCCTTTGGTGACAAGGGAGGAACTGCAGCCGGTGGCTCTGTGTGCTGTGGAGGGGATGTTCCCAAGGCCTTGTTCAGCTGGTGTTGCCAGGGAGCGTGTCTGTGCGCCGCAGAACTGCTGGCTCATACGGAGGCCCTGTCAGTTTGGCAGCTTGATTTGTGTTGTGACTAGCAGGAAAAGAAGCAAAGGGAGAGAAGCAGAGAGAAGGCCTTCCCATTCTCGACTGCATGTTGGGTGTATTTATGTGTGGAAATTAAGTGCCATTTCTTGACAGGTTTCTTTGTGCCCTCATCAAACAGAGGGCACTATACCTGCTTTGGGTTGCTCCCAGAAGTGATTGTGTGCATCTGTGAGCACCAAATCCCCCAGCAACCCCTCCACAGCTCTGCATGCCACTGGATAGCTCGAGCCCATTCTGGGAAGCATGTTCCAGCTCTGTTTTAGCAGAAATATCTATTGCTGCTTCTCATTTTCTCCTAGGCAAGAGAGGCCAATCTTGTTTCTTAGTGCAGCACCAAGAGTCAAGTCCTTCATAGATCACCTTGTATGGCTCCACTTAGTTTTTGGTTTTCTGTCCTTTGTGGTTGGTTTGGTTTTGAGCAATGAAGAATTATTCCAGATTTCCTTACAACTCAATGGACTTTGAATCATGACATGAAAGGAGAATAATATTTGTGATTTTTAGCATGCAAAACTGTCCTGTGGATTAATTCATTAGTGTTTAAAAGATGTATTGAAACAACTGGATTGAAGTTGCTCTGGAAGTGGGTAGAGCTAGCACTGAGATGCAGCCATAAGGTTACTTTAGAAATGACAAGGCAAATAAGCCCAGAAGGCTTGTTTTGATGATGATTGTTATTAGTTTTATGGCTGGGGATCAGCAGTAAAATGTTGATAAGCAAAAATCCTCCGACACTGTGTTAAGATGAATTCCTGATTCTTTCCATGCAGCAGAACTTCAGCAGTATCTTCCTGTGAGTAAAAGTCGTCTTCTGTTCCGTGATGAGTCACTGCTGAGGTTTTTGCCTTGTCCTGTCTGACAAGCAGCTTCACCTCTATTCTGGGAAAACTGTTATTTTTGGGGATCCTTCTGGATGAAAGGCAGGCAAATTACCAGCATTAAATAATAATCCTATGGAGCCCCAAAACATTACATACTTTAATGTTGTTGTGCAGTCTTGAGGATTATAGGTGCTTTATGCCCCTGTATAATAGCCTCAAACACATGAGAACATTGTGAAATACGAGAGGGAAGATACTTGATAACACTGCACTTTTGAAGCTGAAAATAGTTAAAGCAGTGTTGTCTGAATTCTGCTGCAGATTAATTGGGATATTATTTCAAAAACCTTTACAAGTGTTGGCTAAAGAACTATGTGATGTTCTGTGTCCAAAGTCAAGTGTTAATGGGGTAAAGCATTGTATTGGTTTCCCTTTATTCTTGCTCCTGATGATGCTGTGAATCTGATCTGCAGGTCAGTATGGCATCTGGGGATAGTGCACTCAGATCTGTGAGTAGAGACTGAGTTTGCGTGGCCATAGCTTGTCATGACTTATTCATCCCACAGCATCTCTTGTTAGCTTAGCCCATTTCAGTGAGCTCTGGTACATACAGTGCTTAATTAATTTGAAGTTTTCCTTGTGGTTGACTTCTGTGGGTAGCTGAAATAGTTCTTCCCTATGTGGTGGTACTGTAGTTCTGTGGTAGGAAGGGATGTTAGGAGTCAGTGCTCTGAGTTAGCTGTCTAGCTAAAAGAGAAATACTCAGCATGACTTCTTAATGTGATCATAGTGAAGGATGAGGGGCTTGTTTTAAGTTCGTACCATTTGTAGTGATAGATGAATGGAGATGTTGGTCACCATCCAGGCAGGCATATTACACTGTTCGCCTAGCACTCTGCATGCAGCTGAAATGTGTTCCACTCTGCGTGCGTGCTGTGGTGGGTACAGTTCTCTTTGCATGCAGGGAAAGGAGCACCTCTCTTTCTGCTGAAATACCTCATTTGGGAGGTAGGTTACAAGGCAGAAGTTGGAAGCCAGCAGTTAAAACTACATTTCCATGGTGCCCCTCATGCCAAGGCTCTCAAGGCACTTAAGAAAATGCTGGAAGCTGTACTGCACAAAATATCATTGGCACGATGCTCAAGAAAAACAAACCTCCTGCCTAGATTTGAGAACTGAAAATTTACAGGCCTGACTGCTGAGCCTCCAGCCTTGCAAAGGGCTGAGTTACAGCAGGGCAATTTGGGGTGTTCTTCAGTAATGGGGGTGACATTTCCACCAGTGCTGATAGTTTTCTCTCTGTTTTGCCATCACACCATCTTCTCCCAGCTACCTGGACTGTAGGATTGGATTTCTCATTTTTGCAACAGCAGCACTTTCACTTCCTTACATTTTTTCCCTCTAGCTTCTGCTAATGTGATTCTGATCTTGAAGATAGCAGGTCCAAGCTGAGTTCTCACTTGCTGTACGGTATCTTGCCTGGTGATATTTTGAGAGTGTGGCTTGCTGCCTTTCCAGCCTGTAAACAGGGAAAATGACTCTCTTGTAAAGCAATCTGACAGTCCTCTATGTGTATATTTACAGAGAAAGTTAACTGCCTTGCAGGCATTTCCATTGAGACTCCTTGTGCAGTCACGGTATAGTGGATTGAACTAAGGAGACTTCGTGTGGGATGAGCAGGTGAGCTGATCTGTTCAGGATAAACCCTTCCAGCCTTAGTGGACATCACCGAAGGCAGTATGGATTTCTGATGTGAAGGTGGAGAGAAAAATCACAGCTAGGAAAAGTTGATCAGAATAATCCTAGTACAGAAATCAATCAAAGTCTGGTGGAAAAGGTTAGACAGTAAAGATTTCCCAGTTTTACTGCTAAAATTTATTACAGTCTCATCTAACATGCTTTAGGACATGTTATTTTCTTGAAGGATTGTGCAGAGCAGTCAGGTTTTGGGATTTCATCTTTGACAGCACAGGGGCTCTAGAAGCAGCAAGTTAAGTGGGAGAGGGCTGCTTCTCTTGGGGAAGAGCTGCAGTGGATGATGTTATCTTGGAGAACTGGTTCCTTCCATTCGGTTTGCAAATAGGTAAAATTTTCCCCATGTCGGTGGGGAGCCTGACATAAATCCACTGGAATAAAGCTGGTTTTCTCCAGTTGTCTATGTAGGAATAATCGTCTGAACATCTACAGGGATGTTTGGAGAAGGGGAGAGGTTCTTGCTTGGTGAGGGTTCTGAGCATGTATTTTCATTACTGTTGGAGAGCAAGAGAGAAAATGACTGGTTTGGATTGTAGGTTGTTTGGAACAAAAAAAGCTATTTCTACAAAGGGAAACAGATTGAAGGAAGAGCAAAAACCTAGGCATTGGTTCTGTTAAATATGAATGTGTCAGAGAGCAGCTACACATTGAGAGAGATGATAGAAGGTGGTAAAACCAGTCATGTACCACAAAGCCTCAGTGATTCTTGCATGAAGAAATTGGAGTTACTTTGTCACTGGAAGTGATCAGCTTCTTTCCTTGGCCACAAAGACACAGCTCAGCCATCGCACAGAACTAGAACAGCCCCTAGGCAAAAGCCAAAGCTGCATCACATGTGGTGCCCTGTGCCTTTGGACAACCTGATCACTCCCAAAATAGCCGTTTGACCTTCATCTTAAAGCCCCACTAGTCTTGGATAGCTGTGGAGCTACTTTCCATGTGCTGAAACACTGAATAATTAAATCATAACAGTTTGAGTAAGTCTGATAGGAGTAGGGATTGATGAGCCTGCCTTTTCTTTTTTATTCTTTTAGCAGGACAAAATCAAATTACTAAATTCATGTGAAAGGATTTTGTGGAAGCCAAAAGTGTAAGCCTAAAGAAGCAGTACAAAGGGATTAAACCTTCAGGAAGATTAGTGTCTGTTAAACATGATGATCTGGATGCAGCTTCCAGCTCTCAAGGTCCATAAATTGCTGGTCTTTGGAACCTGAGAGGGGAGGGCCAGGGAAAGGGTCACCTTAAACTCTGTGCCAGGTCTTTGCCTAGATAACGATTAGGTGCTGGAGAACAGGGAAGGGGAAAAGCTGGGCTGTTGGCTAAGACATTTGCAGAAGTCTGATGTGTCAGCAGGCTTCATCTTGCCTAAAATTAGTCCTGTGGGTCTTCATTAATCCCTCATCTCCCCACCAACGTGCTTAAACCACGATAACCGTGAATTCCTGCATGCTTGTGGCTTCACGCAACCCCGAGCCCCAAATGCTGGCCTCAAGAACCAAGGATTGGTGTGGGAAGAAAGCGGCTGAGCCCAGTCACTGGGGATGGGTGGAAGGGCACTTACCATAGATGCTGGATAATGCCACATGAGGGTTTGGGAAAGAAACATCTTGTGTGTCCTTCTGTCCCTCCAAACGTTTGGTTGAAGCCCTGGGCCGCTGGAAAGGCTGTGGCATGCCAGGAAAGTGTCAGCAAGCCTCATTTTGGCACTTATATATGAGGAGTAAGCACAATCCTCCTACTATTCCAAGGAGCTGCTTTTGCCAAGAAAAATCATTTGTAACTCTCTCTTCCTGCTGTAGTGCTTCTCCAGCAGGCCTGGCTTATATTGCTTTAACCCCTTGAGTGCCAGCATGTGCTACAAGGCAGAGTGGTGCCTTGTGCAAGCCTTGGCAAGTACTCCCACGTGTAAAGCAGCTCTGAAGTAGACTGAAACGTTGTCTGGCAGTTAGCTTTTCTTTTTCATCAAGTCTGTTCCTTAAGGCTGCTGCTGCTGCTGCTTTTTTATGTGTTTATTCCATTCCTGGGGCTGTAGCAGAGGAGGAGGGGGAAGAAGTGTGTTTCTGAGGGCTGCTTACCATGGTGTGCGGAAAGACAGGGAAAACAGAGCAGGGAAGTGGCTGGGTGGTGTGTACCTTGCTCTGGTGTGGTGTCCATCGTGATGGTGAATCAACAGCACAGCAAGGCTGCCCCTTGATGTGCTTTTAAAGGATTGCTCACATGCAAGTTCAAAAGCAGTTCTTCCTCTGTTCTCTCAATAGAACCTGAAAGAATAGGAGATGCTTTTTATTACGTACACTTCAGCTCGAGCTATGTTGCATATATGTGCTTTTACCTTTGATCATCATCTGCAGAAGTTTGCAGGACAGGTTTAGTTGTGTGAGAAATGGATGCATTGTTTGGAATGAGAGATTTCTTTCCCTCCCTCTAGTTGCTGTCTGAATTTTGAGTTTATCACCACTCCGTGTCTGTTTTCCTTTGTCTGTGTGGTGATTTTACAAGAGAGCATTGCCTCTGTCCTTCTGTAGTCACTGGGCAGCTGCTGTGCTGCTTCCTTCAGAGGCGGAGCAATTCATGTTTCTCTCCATCAGAACTTGAAAAGGACAGTGGTTTGTTTTGTCTATCTAGTGTGGGCTTTTTTTTTCCAACGGGGAAGGAAAAGAAGCAAATTATTTTGTTTAAGAAAAAATAACATTTTAATAATGTAGTAGTCTAACCTTTATGCTAATTGCCCCAGGCTTTTAATGAAGCAGTGTAAAATTAGTCCTGTGAGTCTTCATTAATCAAATATAGGAGCTGACTGTATAGTATTAAGATGCTGTGCTACCTCTGCTCCCCATGCAATGTTGACATTTGCTTA
>JAVHNF010069152.1:7311-20067 GCA_034783455.1 Micropsitta finschii | reverse complement strand
GCAGGACCTTAGACTCTGTTCCTTCAGCTCTAGACTGCAGAGTCTGTGCTGTGTGATAGAATGCCAGTCTGAGAGATGTAGCACACAACTGATAATCCAGCACATATAGGTGTAATGAAGGAGATTATATGAACTCATATCCTGAAAACAGCAGAGCTGTGAAATAGCAGCTCTGGGCTCTAGTTTGTTGGTTCTTTTGTTTCGCAGAGCAAATATCCTTATTTTTGGAGACAGTTTTTTAGGTATTATTGCTACTGCTTCCTGGTATAAATGCCTATCCTACCTATGCAGAATAGCTGACTTGCTGGAAAATGTAGGCAGCTACATTTGGGGAGCAGCAATCCTTGTGTACCCCAGATCCCCAGGGGGTCATTTGCTTGAATAACTATACTATGACTGAATAACCTCTGAAGTGCTGGCCCTGCACTCTGTTAGGCTGGTGAGTTTCTCTCAGGTGGCTCAAAATAACAGTTGTGGCTTTAGTGAACTGGTAGTAGATTTTTCTACCCTATTTTTGCTTGCTTCACCCCGGTAGTGTTAGCAGGAGTGTGGCAATGGATGTGCTCATTCTCCACACTTCCTCTGTGCTGAGAAGACACAATAGCAGGTGGTCTTAGAGAGGCCCAGGTATCTGAGTCATACCTGCTGGACACACCATGTGAAGTTTAAGTGGCAGAAGAGGTGTGAAGATGGTTTAAAAACATCCCTATGCTTCCTTGCAGCTGCCTGCCTGTGAGCAGTAAAGATTACATTGCCCATAATGTATCATAAAGCTTGGAGTATGACAGCTGTAGCTCCAGTGCTCCTGCAAGGAAATGATTGATGCTGGCAACAAATGTCATGATTAACGCACCACCGAAAATCCCAACCCCCAAACAGTGAGCAACCTTGCCATTAGTGTTTGAGGACTTGGCAGCAGGAGCAGCAGGGCTAATGATACTAAGGATCAAGAACAGGAGTAAGCCGTAGGTCAAGGGCTTAATGCTGATTTCTGTGTAAAGCAACTGAATTCATGATGTTTGCTGTATGGAGCAAAGAAAATGGAGGAGGAGAGACTGACCTGCCTTCTGATTGTGTGCCTTGTTGCTCTCTGGTGGTTTCAGCTGAGTTGGCCATATCAAAATTATTGAGCACTGACTATGCTCGAAATATATACCTAGTGTTACACAATTAATGAATGAACTTTTGAAGCTGTGGGCTTGGGATGCTCTGAACATTTGGTTGGAGCAGGGATGTGTTGTATCACAGGTTGGTAGAACAAGCTGTACGGAGCTTCCAGTCCATGTATAAATTGTAAATGCTATTCTGGTGCCTCATTTACAGTTCCTGATACTGCTTGAGTTCAGCTAGTATGTACAGGAGTGGACATCCAAGGCATTTGGACAGTGTTTCTCAAAGGAGGACTGTGTGTAACTGAGGTTTCCTCTCATTAGAGGCTCTACTGTAGCAAAGGCTTTTGACAGTTTTGCTTTCCCGAGGCATTTGCAAAGCTGCTGCTTTCCCTAGCAGAGATTAAGCTGATAGGAACAACACAAGTCATTGAGAAATTCAGCTGCAGCAGACACCAGGGAAGCAACAGCAAGCAGTCCTGTCTCCCCATTCCTCCCTGGGCAGTTTCAACTATTGCTGGAGAAAAATTACTGGTGATTGATTTTATTCTTCACACTGAAGTCTTCAGGCTCTTGTACTGTTATCATAGAAGTTTTTAACGATTGAATCCGGTAACAAAATTCTGCTGTGGCAGGTTCTTGTTCCAGTTGTCTCCTAGGGGCGTGAAGAGCACCACTTACCATGGTTTACCTTCAAAATAAGGCTCAGTTTCCAGGTGGTTTTGTTGCATCTCTTTGCTATAAGAAAGTAGGGCAATCTTAGTCTTTTTTTGGATTCTATAAAAGAAGGCATACCAAGCAGTGTAAATGTTAACCAGAAGTGTTATTGATATTTTAATGTTCTCTATGTGTAGAGTCCAGAGTGTATTATTCAGTGCCAAAGATGGGTATGTATAAGACTACACAAACTATTAGGTCCAATTTGTGCCTGCTTGATGCTAACATAAAAATATCTGTCTCTGTGTATCTGCACTCATATCCTGTAGTAGCAGAGTGACAGTCAGCCATGGATTTTCTTCACATTGTTATATGACTGATTTTTGCAGCAGACATTGGATTGCTGGTCTAAGAGCCTAAGGCCCTATCAGTATCAACAAGGCAAGGTTTGCCTTTCCCCAGCTTGTCCCCTGTTAATTCCTGACCCTGCTGTGATTGAACATGCTGAGTGCATTTCTTACTTTTTGGCTTTGATGTTATTTGATGTTGACTTGTTGCCTGCTGTAGAGTCACACTCTAATGCTGGGGTGCAGTTCATCACCAAGAACAGGACCAAGACAGCTGCAGGTGTCATGGTACTACAGGTTGTTGCTAGGATATTTTTCTTGGTTTAGTTTGCTTGTGTTCCCCCTTGCCCCAAGTTGTTATTAACTGGAGCTTTGCTGTATTCCAGACCTCTAAGCCATCAACTTTTTATTTACTGGACACTTCACTGTCATCTGTGTGTCTTTTATTATTTGTCACATTTTATTTCTCTCTCCCAAGGTGTAATAGTTATGAATACAAATATAATAATGGTTTCTCAAGGCAAAAGCTCCTGTTCTTACCAGATCAATAAGACTTATTCAACTAGGAAGGCATCTATCTCTGTACCTAGTGGGTTTGCTATGTTTCCTCCCGTTTCTGTCAGGTTTTTGTGGTTTAGTCTGGGTTGTTTTATTTCTGTCCTCCAACCAGCCAATAGAAGTGAAGCAAATTCAAACATCCTTGCATGGTTTGGGTTCTTGACTTACTGTCAGAACAAATGCTTGTACAGTCCTCTCTCGTAACTCTTATATGCTGATAGACAAGCTGCAGTTACAGCCTGTCTGATGGGAATTAGATTTGTACAGAGTATGCTTTCTAAGAATCTACTGAGCATTCCCAATTAGGCACCAGCACCCTGCAGAGCAGCATGGTTCTTGTCTGTATGATTCAATCACACAGTGATTCTGTGGTGGCTCAGAATCATAGAATCCCAGACTGGTTTGGGTTGGAAGCGACCTTAAAGCTCATCTAGTTCCAACCCCATGCCATGGGCAGGGACACCTGAGATCTCTCGCAATCTCTTTCATTAGATATGGGGGGCTTTGAGTCCTTTCCAGGCTTGGGCTCCACTTTCTAGGTGTGATAATACCTGTTGTAGAAAAGATGCTTTGCATGGCTGTTGATTCTGTTAATTTCTAATTGGGTCTCATTGAGGTCCCCAGTATTGTTCTGTAAAAGTCCTACTAATTAAGAACCAATCTGGAAGAAAAAGGGACTTAGAGGGGAAGTTCAGTGACGGGAAACTGTAATATAACAGTGCACTGCAATGTTAACGTAACAATATTAATATTAGTCTTAATCTTAAACAAAATCTTGAAATTAATAAAGCTTTTTATTTATATCCCTATGAAGCCCTTTACAAATTAATGTCTCATTGTATTGTGCTGCTTTATGGTCCTGTTTATGGCATTTCCTTCCTCATTAGGTGTGGTATGTAATGTGCTTTGGAGTAATATTTGTGGGCTGACCAGTATGGTGAGCCAGCTATTTTACACCAGTGCCTTTGCAACAAGGTGAATACTGCTATTAACTCGACAGTCACCATCTGTGGTGGAGCTTTAGAGCCGAGCAGTCTGAGTGTGTCAAGTGCTCTGGAGGAAGGGCAGTGCTGCTGATCTCCCCCTTGCACTCACTAAGAGATGCTTTGAGTCAGTTCTATATGAAGGCATGTCCCCAATCCATGGGGTGAGCCCTTCTGCACAGCTGATGGGTGTAACTGGCTGTTGCAGACAGCATCTTCAGTTGTGTCTTTGGGCTTGGGAGTAGAGACCTTATGGGGTGATAAATAGGACCCAGGATCATGGAAAGAGCATGCTTTCTGTGAGTGAAGGAACAGGTCTAGAGTTCTGGTTGTGTGATATGGTGGTTTGGGAAGCTAATCTAGGGCTTTGCTTTGCAGAATCTGAAGTGCAGATGTGTGAAGTGTGAGGCAGGGCTGGCTGCAGAGAAAGCTGCTCCAGGTGCATGGTACAGGACAGAAAGTTCCTGAGACCATGATCAGTGCTTTGTAACTATTGACTCTTTGCAAACTAAAGATGATCTACAAGAAATATTCATTTTTTTACCAGAAGATTTCGTCATTTTTAGCCTGTACATCGCTTCCAGGTGTTACCTGGTGGAGAGTAGAACTGGCTGATCGCTTCCAAAACCAGCTATGTCCTCTTCCTGCAATTCCTCTGTCCTGCTCAGTCATGTCACTGGTATTAACCCTGATCCTCACATACTGTACAGAAATGCTTGGACTTCTGGCAGTTATTTTTTTCCCCTCATTAGGTTCAATAAAAGTTGTTGTTCTTCTAGTGCTAAGAGAAGTTGCTGTTCTTCTAGTGCTAAATTCTCATTTCCTTTAGCTGATGATTTAAACAGTTTGAAAGCAATGCTTTAAGCTTAGATTTCCACTTAAGTGTATGAGATTACAAAGTCATAGCACCTCTTAAAATCAAGTATTAGAATCATGTGCCTGCCTGGATACGTCTGCAAGAACATTCACCTCGTGCTGTCTATAAGGAGAACAATAATTCACTTATTCGCTTCTCTCAGGTTTGGAAGGGCTCCATAACAAATGTTCAAGTAAACACAATGTTACAGGAATTCATTATACTTATTGGGGGCAGTTTATTTCTTGAAGGCATCCATCTTTGCCTTTAGGCCTTTAACAGCCAATCCTACCTCAGTATGAATATTTAGACAAGGTTTTCACAGAAGCACTTCATATGACCCGAAGTTCCTTAGCTTTCGGGGGAATGTTCTACCTATTTCCTTCCTATATCATCACTAGCTTTTGGACAATTATGGTCTTTTCCCAATATTTCTAAATCAACAAAAATCTTGAGACACAATTCCAGGGAATGGTGAAGACCCTAATTCTGATTCACAATGAAAATCTTTCTGCAATTTTGACAAGATTTGGGGATTACTGTTAGTCTGTGAGTATCAATGCCATGAAAGCTTAGGGGCTTAGCAGTGCACTTAGCAATTTGCCTAAAGGTTTATCCCACTTCCATGGAGGAAAAGGAGGCTTAATGTTGTTGATTTGCAGTCCCTGTAGCTTTCAAGTAAAAGCAAGTGCTGTAAAGCAGGCTGACGTACTTGTAGAAGATAAATCTGCTCTACACTTTTAAGGCATAAAATAAGGCACCATTTAAAACAGTCAGGGCTTTTATGCAAATCCCTTATTAGGGGAATTATAAATCATTAGAAATTGAACAGCTAGATAGCAGGCACTTTCTGGGGGTGGATCTCTGCCTTGATGCCATAGAAAAACTGAAGTCAATTTAAAGACCACATTCCCTTCCTAAGTTCAAATGCTGTGTGCCACCCAGGTTCCCAGGCCTGAATGACACCAAGGCCACTATGTAGCATGGCTTTTTAGCAGCTGTGTCTTGCAGTTAAACAGAGAGGCTGATTTCTCCAAGCCAGGCTCAATGAGCCAGGCTCTCCGCAGGCAGCAGCAAACCCTGTTCTCTGCCTTGCAGCTTTACAAAGCTGTACCAACTGAGAATGTTCACAAATGTCATTAAAATACAACCAAAAAAGCACCACAGAGAAAACTCAGTATTGTATTCCTCTAACTTCATTGGTTCAAAGATTTTGTACAAGGCCACTGATCCTTGCTTGCTTTTTAGATATTTATTAGATATATTTAAATATTTAGATATTGATTTTGAGGTGGTGTATACAGAACTAAGTAAACCAAAGATCCTGCAACTGCATATTGAAAAAGCATGCAGGGAGTACCTGGTACTGCTCCAGGTAGCTTACAGTCTGAGACAGAGATCCTGACATGTTGCTGGAACAAATGGATAGGAGTGGAGGGAGAGGAACGTCAGGTGAAATTGCTGCCTGCTTGTGTACTGACTAGCTCTGCATATGATTTTATGAGCAATTTTATATTAGCAGTAACTGTAATAACCTCTAAGCACATTGTTAGTGCAGGAGTCAATGTCTTGTTTTCACTTGGCTGATCTGTTGTGTTTTCAGTGTGTTCTGAACTACAAATAGATTGCTTTTCTCCTACTGCTTTTCTCTGAGGCTTTCTTATTAATGCTATGCATACAGATTATTAACCTGCTCATACGAAGAGTAACTCATTAAAACCCCAGGTTAGGTTAGGAGTGACATAATCCCTGTGGAAGTCATTAACTGCAATGTCCCTTGTCAGCAATAAGAGGATTTCTTCATTTTAGCATAGAAGTACTTTCTCCTGCTAAACTTTACGATGCAAACATTAACCTTAGGGATACAGACAACATACGTATGCAGTGTTGATGCTGTTTTTCCTCTGCATGTTTGTTCCATTTCAACCTGGATTTCAATTGCTCTTTTTCACTTGTTCTGGACACTGGGACATTTGCCCAAACGGTGCAACCCTGATGCTCACCACCTTTTGGTCACCTTCCGTAGCATCTCCTTGAACTCCCAACTTATGTGGGTGCTTGCCAGGACAGAGTCAGGGCTGGCAGTGTTGGATGGGTGATTGCATCAGGGAGGTTTCAAGGAAGAAGAGGAACCTCCATCTTTAAGTCAAGGGGAATGAGATGTTTTCCTTCTAGTTGCAGAATAATGTTTTTGTTGCACCTCCTGGTGCTTAGGTCCCTTTTGCTGCTCCTTTAGCTAGTTTCCCTGCCGATTTCCTGCACAAGGGTTGTGTTTTCTCCTTTGTGGCAATGGTACTGATTCAAGGCAGGTCTACACAAAGTTCCATCCTCCCTTTTCACTTGAGCATAGCTCCATTTCATTTGTTCATTAATGCAGTTTTGGCTAAGCATAAGTAATTCCAGAACTGGGTCCAGGGGACTAAATTAACCCTAGTGATGTTACTCAAAGCTGCCAACACTTCCAAATGGCACAGACTGAACTGACAGGAAATTTGATGTATGGAAGTGGACTCACAGAAAGTACAGCAGTTCTTTCATGTCATATTGCCAGCTTTTGGGATTTCCCTGCTAGAGAATTGATGGCAACTCTATCACCAGAGGAGCTCTACACCTACACACAAACTTCGAAAGTTGCAAGCCTTTTTCCAAAGACTGAAATAACCACATAGCAGAGGAGCAATGCACTCCAGATGCAATTAGACTCTTATCTGCTGTGGAAAAGCAGCCTCAGTTGCATCACATGTTGCTCTGTGCACTTCTGGGCAACTAATTCAGGTATGTGGAGGCCCTAACTCTGTGGATAGTCTCTGAAGTGGGAGTGAGAGGTATTTCCAGAGAATATTTGAGCTGTGAGTCTGTGTTTTACCATGGGCTCAGCAGGAAGACCAAGCTTCAGAGTCTGAATGCTCTGATGTTATTTCACCGACAAGTGTCATGGCCTTAGCCCTGCTGAGTGGCTTCAGCATCTTTCACTGTCTTTTACTATAACTTCTTTTACCTTCAGTGCTAATGAGAAGCTTGCTCAGAGAACTGCTGCTTACTACCACCACCACGGCTTCTCACCCAGCTCACTTCAGGCCCTTGACTGTGTGGGCATTGCCTTTGCATGTCTCAGTTTGTAATGGCTGGTAGTATCCTGTGGTTCAGTGCTTCATGGTGTTAGAAATGATGCAGCTTCAATTTGGGGTTATTGCTGTATGCATTCTTTCTTTCTCTTTTCCTGCTGCATGAGAAGCAGCAGTCTGGCAGCTTTAAGCAGTACCTAAGCTGAGTCATGTAATGTTCTGTGGGTGAAGAGCTCAGACTGAGCTACCTGGAGTGCAGCACATCTTGGCCAGCTGTTAGACCTGATTCACATGATGCTGTACACTCCTAGATTTAGTGTATGGCTTAGGGCGGTGCTTTCCTCTTCCAAAGCGTCTGCAGAACTTGAAAGACTTGATTGTTGTGCAGCTGAAATAGGCATTAGGAAGGGATAAAGCACCCAGCACAGCACCTCTACATCTGCTTCCCCAAAGCAGACCCAGCACAAGGAGCAGGTGCCAGCCATAGGTCCAGCAGCTTGATGGTTTGAAATCCAGGCTGAAGCTGTAAAACAGGAGGTCAAAAGGACAAGTTCATCCTGCCCTTTGCTTTGCAAACCTGGCTTATGTCTTGTCTTTATCTGAGTTGATGCTCAGCAGCAGGTTTCATGTGTCTGGCACCCTGAGTCTGCCATGCAGCCTGAAGAAGTTGCATCAACAGCTTTGGCGAGAGCACGTCATCTGGCTGATGATTCCACATGGACGTGACTTACCTGTGGGCAGGACATTTGTCCTGGGGCCTCATCTATATGCTTTTATAGACATGAATCCATAACTGTAGCCCCAGAATAGCTGTGTGGCTCTATCTTCATGAGGAGTGTTCAAGGCCAGGGTGGACAGGGCTTGAAGCAACCTGGTCTAGTGGAAGGTGTCACTGCCCATGGCAGGGGGTTGGAGCTGGATGAGCTTTAAGGTCTCTTCCAATCCATACCAGTCTGGGATTCTGTGAATACAATGCTAATGAACTGGGATTCATGACAGCAGGCAGCTGAGAGTTTGAGAATAATGCTGCCTAACTCAGGGGCATGTCAGTGAATCACATCAGACATGAGCCTTGCCTGTGTGTTAGCATCAAGGCTTTTGCTAAAGTGACAATAGTGCTTCCTCTGCTGCCACTCATGTGGTCAGTGGAGCTGAAGGGGAGAAGTTATACAGGTGCAGAATGGACGATCTGTCCCTGGAGATAGTGAAGGATGCAGCATCTTTCTCTGAGGGATTTGAGTTTGGTCCCATAGTGATAATGCCCAAGCATTGGGAAGTCCTTTTCATGTGAAGAGATGAGTTCGTGGAGTACACAGAAATCCTTCTTGCAG
Organism: Micropsitta finschii; assembly: GCA_034783455.1. Classification (NCBI taxonomy): domain Eukaryota; kingdom Metazoa; phylum Chordata; class Aves; order Psittaciformes; family Psittacidae; genus Micropsitta; species Micropsitta finschii. The sequence goes on along the minus strand of JAVHNF010069152.1, from coordinate 11,161 downwards.
TTCCTGTTTCCCTGCTGTGGCTGGGAAGCTATCTAGAAGACTCACTGCAGCTTAAAAGGCTTTCTTAGATCATCTGACAGCAAAAGCAATTTTTTTTTTTGTTGCTGGAAATGAGAAGGGAATACACTGTAAGCAAGAAGAAGAGATCATGGACTGGGTTGTGTTGCTGTATAACAGTTAAATATTCATGGGTTTGCTGCAGACAGCTCCAGTCTTCTCTAAAATGTGCTTATTCTTGTTTCTGCTCAGTATTTTACAGTACATTTTCGTTCTGCTTTGAGTTTCCTTCCCATAACTGTCTGTCTTTATCTTGGTAATATTATCTGAAACAAAGCTCTGGGTTTCTTTTTGAAAGCATGGTGCACATTCAATTCTGGCTATGGCACAGACTGGTCTTTTCCTATGTCTTAAGGTAGTAGAAATCAGGATTTATCTCCCAAACAAGTATGAAAAAGGATAGTTGACAAAAAAGAGTAACTACAAATGGGAGGTTATGGACATGCACTCCCTTCTTGCTCTTTCTGGTTGTGGCAATGTGGATGGAGAGGATGATGTTGGTACTGTAAGAAGCCCTCCTTTCTGACAGCAGAGGTGAGGGAATAGTAATGGAAATAGCTGTGGTTAAATGATTCTGGGTTTAAAGCCTGACACAGCATAAATCAAAGTACCCCTGGGGCTCCCGTGGCTACCGCTGGTTGCCTATAGGGGACCTTTCCTCCTTGGTTTAGTGCCTTTGCTATCAGACAAGAGATTTAGTGCTCTGAGTCTGCAGAGTCTTCCTTTCAGGTAGGTATCAAAGGCTGGACTGCCTCTAAGTCACTCTGCAGCCTGTGAGGAGGGAGTCTCTGAGAGACAGGTCAGCATTCAGAGATGATGTATCAGCCAGCCTGGGAGAGGCTTCCTGAACTGCTGTTTGCAGAGAAGCTTTACAGCTGATGTTGGAGTCATAAGAGAGGAACCAGCCCTGAGGTGAAACCAATACAACTCTCACACCTATGCACTCTCATTGTGAAACAGTAAAGGTAGCACCAATGTATCATAGTGTCAAAATCACCCAAATTATTTCAACATAAGGGGGGGTCCCACAGCTGCCTGTGGAGGGTTGCTCTGCATTAGGTGTCAAATAGGGCTCATCTAAATGACCGACTTGATGCAATTCCCTCCTACATGAATGGGCAAAGTTGCTTTCTTCCACTTTTCCTTGTGCACTGTGTAGGAAGGCAGTGTGGGGAGTTCTGGGGTGGACAAAGCAGAGGCTGTCATACTGCAGCCATCTATGACTGCTTTCTTACTTGTGACAAGAAGGATTTTCTAGGAGAAATAAGACTTTCCAAGCTTCATTTCCTGTTACTTCTTGAAATCACATTCAGGTTGGCTGCTGAAAAACAGAATCTGACAGATCACAAACTTTGATTCCTAGCAGTGGCCAGATCCCTGCTCCAGTGGGAAGAGAGGCTGACCACATGGCAGCATACCTGGGATTACCAGTGATCCACAGCCTATACCATGGTTCTTCCTGAAGGTTAGCTTTTTACCTTGGATTTCCCAGGGTGCATCCTCTGTGTCCTAGTTGGAGCTGGAGCATTATAATGAAGCTTTCCATTAAAATGTAGGCTGGAGTCTGTTTGACTATGTACGTCCCTCCCCTTTTCCTTCTTCTGAAAAGCTCACAGACTTGAGGTTTGGTGAAGAAGTAGCTTGAACCAACAGGACACTGGGGTCTTGCTGCATTCCTATTTTGTAGGGCTTGTCTGTGCTCACTGTGTTTTGCCAGTGTTGCATGCAGGAGCTGGCAACAAACATTGGAGACAGTGAGGAACTGATTCTTTAAATCAGTGGTTTCTTATTTTTCCTCTGATGATATTTTCACAGTGGAGGCTGATGAATTAATCACAGGACAAAATGGACAGGTCCACTGAGAGATGTCAAAGCTCTTGGTTTGGTGTAGTCATGTTGACTGAAACTGGGTGAAAAACAAGATCCTCTGTTCTGCTTTTAGGCAAACATCTGGTGAAGCACAGGAAATAGAGAAAGGAGGAAACACAATAAGTTACTGAAGCAGAAAGGCAGATGTCAGAGAGGGTTTAATATTATTAAAATTAATTTAATTTTCTGGATGTTGTTTTTAAACATTTGTAGGATGTTGTGAAGTGCCCATCATCTGCTGAGCAGTGGAAGAAGGGAATATTTTGCATAATTATGCAATTGAACAGCATTATAACCCTCGTAATCCAGAATGGACGCTTCATCAGGCAGTTAGTCCAGTTTCTATCCATAATACAAGTCCTGATGAGTCCATGTTGAAATGGAGTTCTTTTTTTTCCTTTTTAGAAAGGTCTGTCCCCATGGGGTGAGGGCAGATTAATGACTGCTGGGAATCTTTAAAATGGTGAGATGAACCACCTGAACTTATGTCTCCAAAGGGAACTTTTAAAATTTATTTCAGTCTTGGAATGAGTCCTGCTCACTGTGAACTCTAGCTAAATGCATCCGTACTTCTGGAATGTTCAATATTGACATAGCTGTGAACATCACTTCTTCCCATACCAGAACTTGAGGAACGTGACTTCCCAAAGCCACGTTTGTTCCCAGACTGTGCCCATACTTACTGAGCATGCAGTCACAACCAGTTTTCATGAGTGACACATCCTTAAACTGGCACTTGTACAAGTTGCTTGCTTGGCTGTGCAGAAAATGGATGAGAAACAAAATAAGGTGCTGAAACTAGGAAACACTACACTTCCATAAAGCTGTGACCTAAATGCGGGAGTCTTTTTGCCGATCCATGAGTATGTGGCAAAATAAGACTTACAGATATGTGTCACTTGTGGTGACATGAGCACAAGAGAAATGCCCTATTTTGGTTGCAGGCGAATTCTTTCCCTTCCATTTCATTAGCTAATTAGAGCATTCCTTTAGCAAAGCCCTTTTCTGCTGGATGCTCAATGCAGTCTTGGAGAATCAAGGTCTGCTCAGCCTGTTTGCTCAGTGCTGTTTGCATGCGACTCCTGTTCATGTCAGTGGGTGCTCTGCACATTGGCGAGTCACTGGGTTGGATCCTGGGAATGTTCAGGGTCTCCAGAAATAGTTCCAGATTCACATTTTTGGTATATTGCTTAATTGGAGCTAATGGTATGGTTGTAAGAAAGCTAATGATAGATTAACAATGATGGACTAATGAGCTTAATCCATTAATGTCCTTTCTAGCCATAAAATACTATCTTTTCTCCTAGCCCTATTTTAAGAGATCAAGACAACAAACAGGTAAGAGATGTCCTTTGTGCATTTCAGGCAGTGGAAAAGGTGTTTGCAGTGCCAAATGGGTTTTACTGGCAGACAGCTGAAACTGATGACAAGTACTTCCCTAATAGCAACACCATCAAGGCTTGCAGAGATACAGACACCAAGGTAAAAGAAAAACCAACCCAAACCACTCCTTTCTGACTTATGGGAAGACTTATGTGGGAAGATGAGAGATGATTAAGTGGCCTGAAATATTTTAATCTTGACGTTTGGTACAAATACTGATCTTGAAGTATTTCTCACTCAGACCTAAATATATCAGATGAGTATTTTGTGTCATCAGTATTGATGTGCTGATTGCTCTGAGCCACAGAAGATTAAACTATGAAATGAGGAGGTTGAAGAAATTGCTACCAGCTAGGGTGCAAATCAGTAACAGGAGACAGAATATTGATAGCCTAAACTCACTTGACTGTAAGCCAATATATGATACAACTTACCTAAAAAGTGTTGAATCCCCAAATTGTCTCCTAAACAAACCCTCAAGTTATAGAATGATATTGAACCAAGCTTGTGAAGGTATTATTGTCGTTGGATCTACCTTTTA
>JAVHNF010069150.1:9749-20523 GCA_034783455.1 Micropsitta finschii | reverse complement strand
ACCCGTTTTATTACACTATGGCCAGTTCTAACCCATTTTTTCTTCGTCTCTAAGCCTTTTCAAGACAATTTTGGTTTCTTCAAAATCATTTTTGCCCACTAGCAACCCTTTTCAAGCCACTCTTTTTCCTTTTCTAACTCATTTTTGCACTTCTCTAACCATTTTTAGACATTTTTTCTTTCCCATTCTACCCCAAGTTCTACAGACAACTTCGATAACCAATACACAATTTCTCAGTTTATGACTTTGTTCCAACATCAGGAAACAGAGTTGCTTAACGTATAGCCCTTCCAATAATTTAGAGGCATATTTAAATACTTATATTGAATGACTGACAGATTATGATGTAATGCATTGCCTGGATTTTCATACTACAGCATTATTCCATGAATTGCAGATATCTGGGAACACATTTTTAAAAAAGTAAAACCATAACAGCTCAAAGAATCAATAAATCTTCAATTTAGATTTCTCAGGGAAAAATGCGGGGTAGAAATCATGACCTACTTTTCAGTATCAGCTGACACCACCAAATCATTTATACAAATGAAATTAGTCTAAGCTAATATGTAAGGATGATCAAGGCACACCATCACCAGAAAAAATAAAAGTAAATAAAAATAAAAAAAAATCCGTTCTGTAACAAGAACAGCTTTCTGCATAAGTAAATCTTGAGAGCAAAATATTGCACTTTCTAAAGTGAGAAACCATCACATTACCAATTGCTGCAATAGCTTTCTCAAACAGGGACAATCAAGAAGAGTGAGGAAGCAAACAGAACCTGAGTGCCAATACAGTTTGATTTAAAAAAAAGAAAGAAAAAAGAAACAGGAAAATATTCATTTGGCAATTTCTTCACTGTGGACATCAATACATTGACAGAAAGCCTGCTATGAATTACTTTTCACTTTTTAATCACATGGTATAAGCTCCAGATGGGCTAGATGCCAAGTCATTTAAAAGCGTTCAAGTAATATGAATACACACCAGCATTTCATTTAACCTCACTCAGCTCCACTAAATGAAGTAACAGCACTCTCAATCAGGCATAATTGTTTTAAGAAATGTGCAAAACATCTCTAGCTCTTCTTCACTACAACAGCAAGCCACTTCCACCTACTAGCTATTTTTAGAACTCATTATTTTGTAAAATACATCTATAAGAGCATACTTACAGATTGTATATCTTGTAATGGTTTTTATGCTTTGAATCCAGAAACCTTAGGTAGAAAATAAAAAAGCAAGTATTAATATACATCGAAATAATGTTGACCTCAATTTGCAGCACCATTAAAGCACCATCCAGCATGTGCAGTTCTGCATTTCAAGTCCCAGCTGGCCCTGCAGTGCCTCAGTCAAGGAAGCAGCATGTTGCAAACCCCACTCATACAAATAATGCAGTAGTATAAACACAATTTTTGCAACTGAGGAGACTAAAATCTGACCTGCAACCGAAATATTTATTGTATGGACCAATCTGTGCTGATTTCTAAGGTACCTACACACCAATAAATATATTTAGCTGAAGAAGGACTGTTTGTTTTTAAAGCACAAAGCATCAAGTATACAAGATATTTGTGAACACTTCCAGTTTAATTTTCAATGCAAAGTATTCTGTTGCAGTGGTATCTCCAATTAAGAAAAAAAAAAAAAAAAAACAAAAAAAAAACAACACCCAAACAGAACAACAGAATCTTTATTTTAATACCAGGCTTTTAAAACAGCCATTACTTGCCACTGAAGTCTGAAGAGAGTGCCTGATGATATTCTGAGTTCAGAAAGGAGGAAGACCACTATACTTTTTCACATTCATTTCATTTTCATGATCACTTTGTAACAAAAACTTCCCATACAAGCTTTGAAGAGGCAAACTACAAACATGATTCATCAAAAATGCCATGATTATATATAATGTGTCACCTGGCAATGTTCACGAAGAAATAACATACAAATGTTTACACTTAACATCATCAACAGTGTGTATCTGCACATCAGCCAGAAGGAATTTAATTAGCCATGACAGAACATGCTGTTCAAATTTAAAAGAAACACTAGCTGCTAAAATCCTGGAAAGCTCAAGCAAAAACAAGCTCTAGTTATCACTCATAATATTCTAGAAGAACCTAGAATTCCTCTGCAGCTAAACCCATGTGTTAAAACACGAACAGATGTGAATGCTCCTTGTGCAGCACCAAGTATGAGATTTCAATTTAATCTGCAAAAATATTTTCTGACTTCCACTGGCATCCCTGTTGGCAGACTTCGAGAGATTAAGGAAGATGGTGGACATTGCAATTTGTTTCAGGAGATGAACCCTCTTGTTCAGAACACACTGGAGAGCAAGACAGCTGACTCTTCTTCTGCTAGTAATATCCGCAAAACTGAGTGTAAGCTTTCATGCAAGTATTTTCCTAAGGACAAGATTCCATACAAACTGTCTCAAAGTATCAGTCACAGGAGACAGCCAGCAGTTTAAGTCATACTTCTCATACAGTATTAGCATTACATTTGTCAGAATAACAGTGACTGAGAAAAAGCCCACTGGCTTATTGTGGCTCAGTATCAATTGCTCCAGAGCTCAAACACATTGAATTTCTGCATAAAAAAAGTTCTTGAAAAAAAATTACACAACAAAAAGATGACAGGAGCAGATGAGGACCTGCTGACTGCAACATGCAGAATGAATGTTCACATTTTGTGCATTATTCTCATTTAAAAAAAGGGGGCAACAAACATAACACTACTTTAGCATCCAGTTCCCTACAGCCACTTAATTTAAATCTCTACCTTATTTTGGCTGATTATACTTTTAGGTGACCATTATTCCTTTTGATCAGTGTTTACGGACAACTTAATAATTATGTGCTCATTTCCTTTCAAAAGTCTAACTTGCACATATCTACATACTTAACCAATAAATATTTCTCCATACTGAAGCAACTGAAATCAATGGTATGAATGGAAGAGGGCCTTCAAAGACTACTGTCTATTATTACTTATTTAGATTATTCCCATGCCATTTATTCCAAGTCCAGCTTTTACCCCATCCTACAATTTCCAAAGGTGGAATCTTTCAGGGACCACATATTTCACACAGCAGATGCAATGCCACTATGAACTTAAAAGAAAAGATGGCTCTGACTGCTGGTAAAGAAAGATGACTAGACAGTTAAGGGCTGTCCACAGACAAACTATCTGGAAAACACAGCAAAAATTTTTTCTTGTGTGCAAGCTATGTGCAATGATGACTGCAAAACTTCACACCTCTTAACAGTCCTAGCAGAAACATACACACTGCATGAGTATTTACAAATTGCTATGCTGAACCTCACTGATATGACCAGCCCTGGAAAAATTACTTCTCCTTACTACCATGTGACAGAACAAGGTTGCTTCTGCAAGCCTGGTCAAATTCAGCCCCTGACATTTTCAGTACTATTCATGGATAGTGAGCTTCGTCATGATGGTTAAATATGCAAGCACAAACCCCCTCAAACTCACTGGAAGTGAACTACAGCTGCACTGGGAAGTCACTGCCTCGAGATAAATGATTCTCAGTTGAGGGTTATGATTCCTCCCAGTGTAGGAACTGAGGAGCTACCTCAGCTCATTTCTGTACAAACCCTTACCGCATTATTCTGCCATCCCCAAACATCAAGCCTGTGGGAGAGCTACTGAACTTGTGACCTCAAATGACAAAGATCCTAAAAGTATCATGCATGACTTAAAATCAGACCATGGGATCCTAAAACCACTAACACTTCACAGCTTCTGACAAATATTTAGTTTTCAATGCAACCTCTCGCACTACATTCTCCAGGTAGCATGTTGTCTAAAAAAACTGTGATGCTCCTAACGCACCAAGTACACCTTCCACAGCTGTAACCAGCAGTTCAGAGTAGGCAACTTTATTTGATGTTAAAAATGACAACCTGTAGGTTTGGGTTTTTTTAAGAACATGCTACAAAACATCACCAGCAATAACAATTTTTACCTGATTTTTCTCCTCTTCCACAATTATTGAACACATCCAAATATAAAAGTCTTTATCTAAAGTCACCTACATTTACTACCTTAAATCAAAATTACTTATCAAGCACTTATCAACTGAAGAAAGGATATGGGAAACATATTCTGAAACACCATCAGCTATCTGAGGAACTCTCAACACAGTGAACAGAGGCATGGACTGACATCTTTCTAAAAGCAATGAACCTTGTTTTACTCCAACACAATTCACTGAAGTAAACTGTTCACAGTAAAGCAGATTACACGCATTTGAGATCAACCTGTAACAGCAGCCTAGCCTCTAAGTCTTGAAATTATAATTTTGTTTCTAACATTTTCAGGAAAGCTAGTATGGCAACATCTATGAGATGTAAAAATCTTGCCATTTTTATGAGTCAGCGCACACATCCTCTTTTCCTTAGTAGAACATAAATGAGTACAGAGAAAGATATTTAACATTTACAAGAATATGAGAAAAAAAAATAAAATCTTACCTTACTACATCGTCAATGTTGTTCCTGTACACTCCTTCAAGCCTCTCCGCAGGAAAACCCATAGCAATTATGTTTGGATAAATATCTGATATGCAAATTATGGAAACATTTGTAAAGCATATGAAATTTCTACAGCAGTATTAAATGGACATTAATCAAATGTTTAACTGTATCAAAGTCAGAGCAACAACTCCAACCAACTCCCAAATGCAAACAATTCATCTTGACACATGCTATGTAAAGCTATGTAAGGGATCTTAAGAAAAAAAAAAAAAAAGCTGAGGAAAAGGTTGGGGGAAGAAGGGGAATAAGGAGGATAACACAGTACTTTGACCACAGCCACTGTAACAGAAATCTCCTCACATCTCAAGCAGATAACTTATTAAAAGCATATGCTATGGTGCAGCTAACAGTTAACATCCATTAGGAAGGCAACCCATTAGAAAAGCAGAGTCAAGTAACCCACTTCTATCATACATCATCTCACTAGAATCAAATAGATGCTGCATACTGGTCTTTCTCTACAGTTTGAGTGTCATATTAAATCCAATGGGAAACTATTAAAATAGTCTTGTGTGACTAAACTGTAAGATGTTCCAAATTAAAACCCACGTTCACATCCCAGTGATCCCAAAATAGGAGTATCGCACAAAACAGCAAAACTGACAAAAAAAAAAAAAAAAAAGCTCATTTCAGGCATGAAAGCTCTGGTGAGGCTATACTGGTTTTGTCACTTTCCATGATTTCTACACAAGAGACCAATATAGCAGCTGCTAAGGTAGCTGTGAATGCCTAAATGCAACATAACCACAATAGATAGGAATGTACAGATCTGAAAAGGAATCAGTATCTTGTTTATTTAAAAGACAAACAACTTCCCACTCCTGGAAAAATATTCTGACCTACCTGTCAGAACGGAAGTCAAGAAAATAAAGTACTCTCAAATTTTAAACATTATTAGAAATTATAATGTAGTGAAGAAGCTACACTGAAAAGCAACACAGAAATGAAACCAGCAGCGCTCAAAACCAGACCATACTCTACCACATTAACATACTCCTCCTCAAACTAATTTTAGAAGGAGCAAGAACAAAGCATGGAATGATCAAAGTTGGCCCAGCTTTAAACAAGGGGGCTGAAATGGTGACTTCCACAGGTCCCTTTCAACCTAAATTATTCCACAATTCAAAGAATCATGTTTATGGTTAAAACATAACAAAGCTCCAAGAGTAATCATCGGAATGGAAAATATTGCAGTAGTTTCCAAGGTATCAATATTCCAATTACTTGCATATAAAGAAAGGCCTGAACTAGGATACAAAGTACTTAACTCCATCCTTGCAGAATTCCCAAAAGCCTAAGTACTTACAGGGAAGCAGCATGAACCAAGTTCTGCATTTACACAGTTAACTAGAAGATTTGAGGAAAACGTTAAGAACTGAATACACGGAAATAATGTTTTCTACTCTTCAAAAAAGAATTAGCATTTACTATGCTGTAATCCAAGTATTAATAGATATCAGTCTGCTTGGGCTACTCAAAATACAATTTATGCAGTGAGAAGAATGTGAAAACTTTTGAGAAACCCAAATAAATACCTACAGCTGCCTTAAATACTGACATTGAAAGGGGTTCTCATCTGGTTGCCAGGTTTTTTTGTACTTCCCCAAACCCTAAGAAAAGCTTATCTTGGAAGAGAAAAAAAAACAGAACAGCTGCTTGACTTTCAGAGTGTTTGATAACTTTAGATACTATCAAATCACAACTTTGAAACTACTCTGAACACACTGTACTCCGCAAACAGTCCACACCTCTTTGTGAAATTAACAAAAGACACTATATAATTAGCAACATACTCTATCAGTTACCACTTGCCATAAGCAGAAAAAACTGGTTATAAATCTTGTGCATCTGCTCTATGCCCATTAACAGTGAATTACCTTTCAGCTAGCACTCCCCATCACTCCCTCTTCATTCTCCAATTTTAACCTGACTTGCACCTACTCTCAGTTCCAGTGTTTACACTCAAAAGCACCTCCTGTTGTGCCCTGCTCCAAGCAGCAAGGCTATATAAATTACCAGAGCAAAATAATCCAGAGTATTAGCTTGCTTTCCACAGTACTTCTCCATAGAAGACAAGCATTCATGCTAGCAACAGGAGTAAAATAAATTCATTTTGACACACGCGTCAAAACAAATCTCAGTTTCAACTACAGTATCACCCATGAGACGGATGCCCAAACTTCACCAAATTACCATGTAACTTGCTCAAATTTCCATTCACAATCCTGAGCTTTACTACACATGTTTTCATGTGTTTCAGCCTCCAGTTTATGTTCAGATGTTTTTCTTCTGCTCTTGGCTTTTCCTCTCCAAGAGGTTAAGACACAAGATATCTTCCAGGATTCCCAGCTGCTGCAAGATGGAAGCAAAGCAGACACCCCAAGCAAACGGAAGAGAACATCTTAGCAGCAACACTTCAAGTTTGCAGCCTCACAGACTTGTCCAAACACTAAAGCCTCAAAACCCGCAAGAGAGAGATTAAAAGTTCCAAGATAACCAGAGCGGTCTCACACTTTTGGAAAAACGTGATCCCCTTTAGGCTCCCACATCTCACATGACCCCTCTCTCCTTCCTCACTCCTCGGGGGCAACGCATGAGCAGTACATGCACAGCCCATATGCATTTCTTCTTTTTAATAGGAAGCTGGCAAGAACTGAATGATCTAAGCTTACTGTGCATTGCTACAGGTGCAATTTTTAAACTCAGAGGAGCTGGTATTGCAAAAAGATGTTCCACAATACGCCAGTAAGAAAAGAAAATGGAAAACTACTCAAGGGGGGGGAGAAGCATGAACCAATTTACTGATGCTGATTCAGTAAGTGTTGTACGTTCTAGGGCTTTGCAATCTGACAGCACAAAAACTGAAGTTCTGCTGAAAAACAAGTATCTGAGGGGGCGAGGGGCTGGATTTAGTAAAACATGATTGCTTTTTAAATTAATTTCTCCTCCACCTAAATATAAGCATCCTAAAGTACCTTACTTATTATCTTAAAGTACTAGACTGGAATGTAATTCCCAGGCCACTGCTGACTCACTCTTCTGTCTGCAACAGATCTGGCATTAAAGGACACTGGCCGCAGTGAGCAAACAGTACCTTTCCATGGCAGGCATGTGAGGCTGCAGGCTTCACCTGCAGTGAATAAAAGCAAGCAACAACTATGACAAATGCATTTGCACTGCTGGTGAAGATCGTTTTATGTCTTAATATATGCTGTGGCAAGCATGCTAAAGAAACATGTTGCTTCAAAACTGTTGTTGGTTCGAGCAACTGAGAAATGGCTTTTGCTTTAAGGAGCAAGATGGAAGAACAGAGTGGAAGCACTGTTGCTGTTTGCACAGATGATCTAAACCTCTGGGCAGAAACAGCAGTTTCGTCACTTAATTGAAAAAGCTGACAAAACCCAAGTTCTTCCACCCTTTCCTCTCCTGCAAAAAGATGTCCCAAGATGTGCAGCAAGTGAAGGGGATGGTTGTTACCGCATCAGTACTTGTTTGCTTTATTCCTGATGCTGTGGAATGAAACAGTCCTCCTCAGGGACAGCCAGTGATCACTGCGGGGAAGAGAACAGACCTGAACCAGTTACGGGAGCAAAGACATCCACCGAGCATCATCTTCATGAAGTTCTTTTGTCTCTAGCCACACTCAGTGCCTCGAAGACATTGCTTTTCGTACCTCAGTTAATTTAACATTGATTTCCAGAGCTGAAATTAAGATACTCACTAACAAAACAAAATTTCTTACAAAGGAGTTTCGAAGCTGGGCTTAAATTCAAAGCAAGAATTCTGAATCATCAATAAACTGTCAATGATACTGATAATCTTAGAAACCCAGAAGAACTGATGATTTAAAACATGCGACAAGTTCATTATCAATTCCAAGCTGCAGGGGGTGTGTGGTGTGTGCTGGGTTTTCTTGGTTGGGTTTTGTTTGTTTGGGGTGTTTTTTTGGTTTGGTGGGAGTTTGTTTGTTTTGGGGGCTTTTTGTTTGTTTGTTTGTTTTTTCAAGACAAGTGAAATAAAAATGGAAAAAGCCTCAGCCATTTATTGAGGCCGTTCTACAACACATGCAAAATGAAGTTAACCAAACTGTTGCCAACTACCAAAATTTGAAATGGACTTTCTAAAAAACATAAAATATGTCTTGCCACGTTTTGCCAAAGTAGCTCTTTCCTAGGAAATCCATTCCTAGAAACAGTTTTAACCACTTTCAAAGCACTCATTCCTTTGTCAATCTTTTAAACATGGAGGCTGGGACTGTAGCTAGCAGTTAAAACAAAAAATCCAAACACATGAGACAAGCTACGTAACAGCCAAACATTAAAATCCCATCCTCAAGTTCATGCTGCTTATTAAGTACAAAACTGCAGCTTTCAAATGAACATAGATGACACTTAGTTATACCCAAGTAACCTTAAAATGAAAGCAACACAATCATTTGTTAAGTTACCAAATGCCAAAACAAAAAAGTGATGCTTTATCAATACTGAAGACATACTAAAGCAAACAACCCATACACTTCAGAAATGCCTTTGCTCTAATACTGTCTGCAGATTGAACAAAACACTGATCTTAAAACCTGAAGTAATTCCCACATGCTAAAGATGACAGTCTTTCCAGTTGCTATGAGAAAAATCCTGTACCATTATGCAAATTGGCAGTTATAACCATTTTTAAAAATAGCTGTCTATATATTCACATTATGCCAAGACCAAATTAAAGAATATGCAGTATACACTTTAAATTTTACATACATACAGATATAAAAGCAAATCACTTGGGTTGGTCCTATAAATGATTGTGATCACAAATTCAGCGTTTTTCCTAATATTGGAAGGAGGCCAAAAAAACGTACCAAAATGTTTACCAATTCTTAAGTTAACAGTCACAAGAAAATGCAAAAAATAAGACAGTTATAGCCTTTCTTGCAATGACCAACATTCTCAAATAGTACCTACAACATTGTTAGAATTTCTAATTAATTATATGAAGTCCTACTTCAAACAATGCATTTAATCCCTTATCCTCACTCTGTTCATGAAGGCAGCTATAACAGAGAAACAGAAAGCAAATTACCTAATCTTCCTGTTTTATAAGCATGCTAGAGCATGAAGAATGTTAATATGTTAAGAATTTACATATAGCTTTACTTTTTAAATCCAACATTGATGAGGGATTATAAATCAAAACACAAATAAAAATCAACTTTAAAACTATTAGCTCTTTAGAATCAAAGGCTTCATGAAGATCTACAATTCATTTGACTTCACCTTTCTTTAAAAAGGAAATTTAAAATAAGCTGAGTGTTCCTGATGCTGTGAATGATGGTCACTGTCCAATGCCCTGGAGCCAAAAACTTACTGCAAAACTCAAACTTGACACTTTCAAATAAAAGGTCCTTTTCTCCCTGACCCTCAGTTTCCAAATACGAATCTTATTTAACAAAGAACAGATTTAAATTGGTGAATCTATGGCCTGAGAAAAGGTTCACAACTGTCAGGTATACAAACTTTCACTTCCAGTTCAGGCAAGCAGGACATGTACTTCCTTTAATCTGCTTCTGAGCAGCCCACTCCTCATTCACACAAAAGCGGCTATCAGTTTTGCTCCACTATGTATCACCCACCACCCTCCTTACTGCAGAGAACCACAGTGCAAAGGAAACCAGCCTCTAGCATGGGGTGGCCAACCTGTCAACTACTAAGTCCCATTTGAGAGCAACACTGATGAGCACAGGAACAATGTGACTCTGAAATCTCTGAAAGTTGCTCTGTTGTCTCAATTTGTCTGCAATTCTCTGAACTCTGACTTCAGTAACCATGCAACATGGTCTAGCGGTGCATCTGGCCCTACCATCCATAAAACGTTAGTGTGCTAACCTCAAGACTCTGAACTCCAGCTTACACAAGCCCATATAGCAACAGCATGGAGGAAACTAAAAAAAAAAAAAAAAAAAAACCAAAAAAAAAAAAACAAACCAACAACAAAAAAACTGTTCTTGCTGCTCAGCAGCTTGACAGCCTGAAGCTACAGGGGGAGTGTTACAAGAAGTGTCCACACTCCATCCTCAAACAGATTTAGGAGTCCTGACAAATGGCCAAACTCTTATTAGTGCCATTTTCTTGACAGCATCCCTATAAAAGATACAGGAGAACACATTCAGCCAAACCCAGAAACCCTCCCTAGCACATATACTGCTTAGCCTGTACATG
>JAVHNF010069147.1:22410-34737 GCA_034783455.1 Micropsitta finschii | reverse complement strand
CAACCTGTGCCAGTGCCTCAGCACCCTCACAGTGGATGGAGCAGTGGTGGAAAGACCTGTGTATTTCTGCAGATCAAGAGATGCTGCTTTCTTATCTGAGCAGTATTAACAAACTTATCAGGACTGGGATTTTTTGGTTTTATTTTTTTTTGTTGTTGTTGTTTTTCCTGAATGCTGTTAATGAACAGGTTTCCAATGCTCCCTTGCTTTGATGTAACTGATCTGAGTTGCTGGAGAGTGATGTGAGGCAAGGGTCATGTTAGTGTGGGGAGAGTTAGGATAACCTCTCCACAGGACTCCCAAACTGATAAGCCTTGTAGCATCTAGGATGGACAATACTATAGTACTTCACTCTAGTAGGTATGTTGGAAATACTAATGATAGCTCACTTCTGAAGAGTTTAATGATCTGTTTCTGTGGGTTTGCTGATAGTGCGTGAGAAGGCAGCTTCATGACTCCTGCCTTGCTTGCAGGCAAAGGAGTCAGCATGTGTACCTTAATGGAAATCAGTCCAACAATGAGAGGGAGGAAAACCATTTCTTCTCCATCCCAGCTCTGCTTGCCATTCACTTCTATTTTGCCTTTCAGTTTCCATCGCTGGCGGCCATAACGCATGAAAATCTGGAAAAGAGAAATCCTCTTATTTTCTTGAGAAATCTGCTCTTGTGATGCACAAAAATCAGAAGCAGAACTGGGGGAAAAGGTCAGTAAAACATTGGTAGAGTTAGTGGTTTGGTGCTGCCCTTCAGCTTCCCATCAAGCTGAAAGGAAAAGGCTTATCCTGCAAGATCTCTGCCTCCCAGCTCTCCTAAACGCTTTTGGTAATGTACCTCTTGCCCCAGCTTTTACTTTTGTGTACCTGGATGACAACCAGCTGCAGGAGTTTTAACTCTATTTACAGGAAAGCAGCAATGAGGAGGGGAGGATGAAAGCCCCCATGATATTTCCTAACATCTACAGCTTGCTGGATCTGCTGCCTTCCCAGGCAGAAGAGAGAGTGGATGAATTCATTGGTATCCCCCATCAGAGGCCTTGCCAGCCAGTGGGACTTTGGCTGCCTGGTGATGCAAATGGCAATGCAGTAAGACAATTTGAAGTGATAAGAGCAGCAAGCCCATTTTGGGCTGCGGGGTTGGCTGTTAGAGACCTTTACCAACTAATTGGCCCCACAGGGAAAGCAGACACTTGCAGGCATGAAAGCATCAGGAGAGATCAAATGAATCAATGATCAAGACATCTGGAAAGTACAGGTTGGGGAGATCCATTACCAAGCCACTGTGCTTTATTGGAGGGTTAGCTCTGTTCTGGATAGAGCTGGAGGCTTTTACTTAATATTAATTAACCTGCTGATAATATTCTCCACTGGAATATTGCACTGACCAGAGATCCTGACACAGCCTCAGAGCAGGTAATATCTGGGTCTCAAGAAATGGTTATTCTGTGTCTTTCTGCTGCTCTGCTTTATGACAAAGTCAAGTCTTAGGATCCAGTAAGGATGTGCTCAGTTTGCTCTACATGCATGGGATGTGACATATGCATTTTCCAGGGGAATTAGAAAAGTTTGTCACAAGTAAGATTTTTAAAAGTTAAAAAGCATAAAAAAAACTTGTAGTCCTTCTAATAGACATTATCCAGTGCTCTGACTATAATATTCAGGTCTTCTGTCAGGTGCCTTGGCAAAGGCAGACATAAGGAGAACTATAAGGTTTTTCAGGGCATATACTGGAAATATAATTGCTGTTTCTTGGGCTGCTGCTGTCAAAAGGTTTTATTCATTTTGATGAGAAAAGCAGCAGAAATCTGCCTTCTGATTCTTTTACTGTTAAATAAACCATAAACCAATGCAAACATACCTCGTATTGATCTCCTGGGCAGAGCCGAGCGAAGCCAGCCAGACCTGAGAAGGAAAGACATGAGGGGCTATGGGAGGGCCTGGGCCCAGTGGTGTCTGGCAATGGGTTGCAGTGGGGTGCCCGAGGGCACTGCTGCTGTGCTTGGACAGGAAAGGGTGGCAGCACCCTACAGCCCACTCAGCCACTCGCTGGGAGGTGTCTATAGCCCCCCTCTTACTTCTGCCTCCCTTCCCCCCCAGTCTTAATTTTCTTTCTATTTTTATCGGTACAAAATTAATTGGTTTGGGGCTTCTTGCGTAAGAAAGACCTGCACTTCCCATCTGGTTTTCCTGAAGAGCTCAAAGTTTCCTTTTATATAATAATTATAGAAGAAGAAAAAGCAGCTCCCTGACATCATCTGGCTTCAGAAGCTCAGCTTAACACCCTTACTATCGCATGGTGCAGGTGAGCTGCAGAATACCATGCGCTGCTTGCTTCCTAACACTAATCAGATGGAGCTATACATTTTAACACAGATTCCCTTTTAATACATGTTAATAGAGACACAGCAAATGAGACAGGCTCCTTCTGCTTGGCATTTCCTTAACATTATCATTCCCATACTAGCTGGGTATCTTTCAATAGTAAATACATCACAAAAAGTGACTGACATCTGTAAAATGAGATTTATCCCATCTTTCCCCGGAGAGGGGTAGTGCAGCAAAGCACTAGTGTTTTGCTTGACCTTTATAGTATTTTCTTCTTTAAGGTAGGACATGATGGTGCTATTTCTATACTGGCACTGTGCATATGAAGTGAAAGTTTCCTGAGGGACCATGCTGAAATCCCAGGGAAGCGTCTGTCCCTCTCCTGGCCTCGCAACCTTCTCTTTTGCAGGATTGAACTGGTGGCTTTTCGTTCAGAGGGATCCTCCCCTTTCTCACAGATCTCCTCAGTAGGTAGCTGCTGCACTCGTTTTCCTATAGAAATTTACCCAGCTTTGCCTGGGTAAGCCTAAAACCATGCCTCTAGTGGTGTTGCAATGCCCAAAGAAACCATCTTGAGGAGACATACAAAGCCTGTGGCAGAGAAAGGAATGAAACCAAAATTGCTGGGGTCTTCAGGCTGCGTTTGTCTTGAAATGCCATGACTGAACATATATGGGTGTGTTAAAATCCAAGCAAGTATGATGAGCCCTAGCATTGGCTTTATTTGCTGGGCTGAATTAGTCTTGATCCCTGAATGCAGTTGTGGCCTGTCCCTGTGATGTGCTGATCCTCCTCCTTCCATTTCTTTGACCAGAAAAGAGTTTTCTTCAGTCATCTTATTGTGTAGCCCTTACAGAGGAGCCCTTGCACAGCACTCATATTACCAATTCCTTCCTAGTTTATCTACTGTTTATAAATTATTCAAGTTTACTAGCACTTCACTGCTGCTTCTTTTTCCCCAGGCACGCTTTTATAAGTGAATTTGATCTCTGCTGGGATACATCACTGAAAGTACCTGAGGAAAATAAAAGGTCCTTTCTTTGCTCAGTGGATGGGGTTGGAGGGTGGGGAAGCACAGCTTAAAATTCCATGTGGATGTTGTCTGAGTCAAGGTCTGTGAGTGGCAACTGGCTTAACCAGGCTGGTCAAGTCTCTTCAGCCTGATGAAAGGGGGGCTAAGAGCTTACTTGATTACAGGGGACAAGTACCTTCCTAGGAAACAACTTTTTGGTAACTGACTGGCTTTTGGGGACTAAACACCTGGCAGGAGCCAATGGCTACTATACAAGCACCATGCATGTAATGTAAATGGAATGGCAGAACACTCCTGGGGTGTCAGCGTAAGTAATTAGGGAATAGGGTCCTTACATGGCTGTGGTAAGGTGGCAGGGCCACCTGAACCTCACGCAGCCTGTACAGCCCTGCCCATGTGCAGGATGCTGGATAAGTGGCCACATGGATTGTGGTTGTGGTGCTGGGCTCCATGCTGCAGAGCCCCTGGTTCATCAGGCCAGTGTACTGCCTTCCCTGTGTGAGGCAGCTGGGTATTTCACCTCCTGCTATCTTGGTACTTCCAAGAGGTAAAGGGGCACTTCTCTGTGCATCATAACAGGACACACTGATTCCATAGAGGAACATCTAAATTTCCACTGTTCAGTTTCAACACCTGATTAATCCCTGAGCAGTAACCTAAGCCTCATGAGAAGTTTATTATCTTTATTTTGAAAAAATAATTAGGCTTTTTGGGGGGTTTTTTGAATACCAGTTGTGAAAACAGTGTGGGTCCCCTGCTTCCTGCCAGCGCTGTGTGGTTTGGCTTGCTTTCAGTGTAAGTGACAGAGGGCACGACGTAAAAATAACTTTCATTGGAATGGCTAGGAACAGATAAGCTTTGGGGGTAGGAATGCTTTGATTTTAATTTAGATCCTAAAGTTAGCTGGATATACTGCAGTATAACTTAAGGGAGGAGCTTGCTCTGTGATCTGCAGGCTTTTGTGCTAGAGCTGTTGTCAGCTTTAGCAATGGCTGGGTTATCCTATTGTATTCCTGTTCCTAGGGAAAAACTATCTAAATAGAAATCTTAGATGTCCTAATTAGGGAATACTTAACGATGCAGCATTTCTCTTTGCTATTTTCTAATTTGGGCTTCTTTATGTTATGAGAACTGTGTTCAGAGGTAGCTGTTGTTCATGGTTTGCGCTCAGCTCTCACACATGAGTGCAGCACCTGTCTTCTTGAGAGCCCATGAGCTTTGCTGGAGGATTTGGACATAGAAAGGAGAAGGGGCCAGGCCTTTTTCAGCACACACATTTGAGACACCGTGACATCTTCTGCAACATGTCCTGCTGTCAGGAGCTGTGCATTGCACTGCATTTACAGCAAGTAAAGGAACACTTCGAGGGACCTGGTGTGATGCAGTGCCCTTTCTACACTACATGACCTCATGTTTCCTTCAGCATGTTCGTGCTGTGAGCTTCTGTATAGCAATATCTGACTTGGTCTCTGTGTGTTCATCTTGTCACTTTACATCTATGCACCTTTGACTGCCTTTCCAGTACTGAAGAGTGGGGGCTTTAAAACCTGAGGTTTCATGCTGTGGGGTGGAGCTAGGAGAACTATAACAGCTGCTGCACTTGTTTCTTTCATGAGAGCACAGAGCAACTATTTTAACTTAATCTAAGCTAGATCATGTCAGTGCAACCACAAGAAACAACCAGCTCAACTGTGACAAGGCAGATAGAATCAAAGCCCTGTATGAGATTTATAAGCTTAAAAAAATGCACCAGCAGATTTTTTAAATGGCAAGATTTCAAGTGAAGAATTAAGAGTGCCTGAGCATTTAGATGCTGATTTTGTTTCATAGAACTATTTTCAGTCCAGTGATTGAAGATCCAAAAAAAGATATCCCCCCACAATCTCTTCTTTAAGAGTCTTAAAGAGATAACAGGATTAGCAATACCTGGTGATTCACTGATGCTTCAAGTAAAACTGATTCCATTGTATGCAAACCTATCAAGTCCCCTGTCATAAAGACAAGGAGGAAAACAAAGAGTTGGGTGCCACCACAGAGCTGTCTAGGTGTTTAAATGGTGAACTACCCCAGCTCTTTGTTTTTTTACGTTTGTTTGAAAATAGCAGTAATCAGGATCAGCAAAAGCAAAGGACTTAGAAACATCTGATGTCAAATTAAGGAAGTTTTGAACTTCATCTCCGTGGGCAGTCACACAATTTCCCAATCATCTTCTTAAAGGATTATGAAAAGGCAAAAGGGACAGCAGCCTTCGAAACTGAATTGCTTTGGCTATCAGGGGAGTGTCTGAGGGAAGTAATTAGCCTCGAAAACAAGAAGCAGCATCTCACAATGTCTCTCTGTTAGCTTTGATGTTCCTGGCCCTGTGATCCTTTCCAGTGGGCAGGGGTGTAAGCTGGGGGTTTGAGGGCTCAGCAATGCCTGTGGTGGGGGGAAAACCACACCTATCATAAATACACATCACAGCAGCGTGCCTCAATGCCCTAGCATGCACAGTGACTGCTCCTATTTTGGAGAAAGGAGGGAAAGGTGAAAAGGCAATTACCTTTCATCTTGATGCAAAACTCCCCCAATAGGTTCTCCAGCTCTGATTCTATGGTACACATGTTCTGTGCCGGAAAAGAGAACAGTGAGGTCAGACAAACCCTCTTTCTGCCTTCTTTTCTTTTTCCCTTTTTTTAAGGTCTCTTTGGAAGGAAAGATTCTGTTATGCAGATGAAAGCTGTGTTGCAGTAAAATCAGTCCGCTGAGCCATCCTTGCTCTTTAGCTACGTCTGACCCTAAAAATGGCAGCTGAGCTATGCCTGCTCCTGCCAAAGATGAATGTAACCCTGAGCTCTTCTTCTGTTGCTCTCTAATCCTCCCATTGGCACAGGGCAGTTGAAGCGTAACCTGGTCACTCTCCCATTCCCCTCCAGCCAGGACATGTGCCAGCAGCAACTTCATGCCAAAGTGGCTCCCAGCATGATTTAACAGGAGCTACATTAAGAAAAAAAGACTCTGAGAGATGTTATCAGACTCAATCTGATTCTTCCATCAGATTTAGGAAGGTTGTTACAGCTTGTATGGTGGTATGTTTGCAACGCCATTAGACCCTTGTTCATCTACTGCCTGTTTAATAAAATACATCACAGTAAGTGGATCACAGTAAGTAAAATAGGATGGGATGCAGCAGATATCTGTGTACATGTGGGTTCCAGCCAACCTGCTATCCCCAGATTTGCAGTGGTTGGAGTATAAATAAGTTCAGGGCAGATCTATCTTTTTTCTTGTGCAGCAGCTCTTGGGTATAACCCTGCTCTCATAGAGCATAAACATTATTATTTCAAGGAACTCTCTGGGCCCATGTACCCTCTCTAAGTCACCAGGTATTCAGTTGAAGACAAATAAGTAATAATTCTTTGCTGAGTTTGCTTTTAATCCTTTTATCTGGATGAAATTCTCCCTGAAACCAGTGGCAAAGTTCCCATGGCCTTCAAACATTGTGAGAGCAAAAAGAGTAAACTGATGAGGCTGTACCTCTGTGTACTCCTTGTAACTCCTGTTGATTTCAGTTAAACTCTCTCGAGCTGCTTTGCTGGCGGGAGACATTGCGAAGGCTTGCTTCATTTTGCTGGCACCGTCACAGAGACGTCTTTGGATACAATAGGCTTCATAAAGCTCATCCACCTAGTGGGAACAAGGAAAGTGTATTGGAAAAAAACCCCAAAACCCCATCAAAATAAAACCAGCAATGAAGTCATTTGCATTATAAGGAAACTCAGCCAAGCTGTTAGATCCAGTGGAGGGGCTGAGCAAATGAAGCTGTGATACTGTTACAGTCCAAGAAAAAGGAACACAAGATAAAAATCACTTCCATTGTAAAAACCTCATTTTAGTAAATGCTGCCAGCGATTCACCTGCTTGTCCTGCTTGCCTTTAAGCATAGCTACTCTGTTTCCCCCATATGTTGGGCTATGTGCAATCGTAACTGTAGAGCAGGCATGCAGCAAGCTTCTCAAATATATTGGTGTGGAAAAGCTCTTTCAAAAGCAACTGCAATGTTCACACTGCCAAAGGGATTGGATGCATTAAATGGCACATTTAACAGGGCCAGCAATGTCTTCTGTATTGCTAAGGTCAGCTGTGAGTCAAGGCTGTTGCAATATTTGACCAATAGGTAGTGCTGGAAGGTGGGAGTGATTCTTGGAATTCTCACTGCCCATCCTCCAGAAACCGGGAGTCACAGTCAGAATCAGCACAAGTAAGGGCCTTAGAAACAGCTGATGTCAAATTAAGGAAGTGTTTTGAACTTCAGCCCCTCAGGTTGATAATTTCCTTGTCATCTCCTTAAACTCCTGTGGCATGACTTGGGCACCCAGCATTTTGTAAGCACGCTGGAAGTTTTGTAAAGCCTAGTCACACACTGCTCACCTGGATCTAGCTTCAGAGTGCAATGGATTTACACGTCTCAAGCTTTGGTTTCCCTTTTCCCTCTAATCCCTGCTCTAAATGTATGTATTTATTCCATCTGAGAGGTTCAGGAGGAGTCCACAGTGGTATACCTGGTGGATATATATGTTTCCCAGCAGAATTTCTCTCTATGAAAGCATCCAGTACCTTGACTTGTTAGTGCACGACTTTTCGTTGCTGCATTAGAGATAAGGCTGATCCAACAATCCAGGGGTGTTCCAAATCCCATCTTCCAAGCCTTGTTTAACCTCTAACGAAATGTTTTGTTGCTTATTTGTTTGGAACAGGACTGGTCTTCCTGACAGCTTCAAAGCCCTAGGTTGTCTTTTCCAAGGCTAGTTTGGATGTCTGGTGTCTGAAGCCTCTGACTTGAGGGATCACTAACCAAAACAGGGACTTCTTTGCAAATTGAAAGAGTTCAGCAAAGGGTAATGGGGGCACAGGTAGCATTCTGCCATTTCAAAATTACAAAATAAGCTTCTTAGAGTCACCCCTATGTCTTTTGCAAGTCAGCAAGCTAAAGACAGCCACTATAAATAGCTGTCACTTGGTATTTACTTCTGCCATCAGGGTGAAGCATTTGCCTAGGGTTGATGTTGTGCCCTGCCCATGTGTACATGGCTAGGGCACGCTCATCTGCCCCCTAAATACACAGGGTCTGCTGCTGTGCTTCTGGTTTTCCTCATTTTGGTTTCTCTATGGCATGGGGCAGAATGCATTGCTCTGGCTCTGATTTGGTGTGCTGCGTGCTCTGAGTTCATCTCTTCCCCCCTTCCGTTTTCCATTGTTTGAACAACAATCTTCTGCTGGATGTAGAGCACAGCCAGCCCTGTATTGTGGGGCCAAAACAAACTCTCTGCTAGTGTGTTTTCCATCCACCACAAAGGTAAACTACCAGTGCTGGGAGCAGCTGACCCCCTGGTGGGAATCTGTTGTCTGGAAATCCAATGACTGACTCATGGGGTTAAACTTTGTCTTAAGCAGTACTGCTGAGAAATTAATCTGTGTCCTTTGGAGCTGGGGGATAAAAGGGTTTGGACCCATAACTGGGGGTGATGAACAGAGGGCTGTAACCCACTGAAATTATGAATACAGGCTGAAACCCCAACCATCACTGCCACCAAAATGCAGTCTGATGCATTAAAACATCACCACTATTCTGGACTGCATACCATAGCATTGCAGCTCTTGCTTTAACTGTACTTTACAGATATATGGAAACCTCTGAGACAGTCAGAGGTGAGGACAGAAAACCTTAGAAAGCCAGAGTCCCAAGGAGCTGCTAAAAATAGGATCAGTCCATGTTTCTGCCCCAATTTTGCAGGTCCAAGATAGACAAGGAAGGCTGTCACCCCATACTGCTTGCTTAATATCTGTAACATATTCATACCTGGCCTTGTGTGAAATGGTTAAAATATTATTTTCTGTTCTGTAAACAGAACCTGAAGCCTGAATCTTGTGGTTTCGGGTTTTGGTTTGGTTTGGGTTTTTTTCAGTTGCCTTTACTCTTTGAGAGCTATTTCTCCTACTTCAATGCTAGACCAAGTCCATGAACATTTGAATTAGAAGCTTGGGCATATGCTTTGATGAACATGCACCCAAGTGTGGCCACCGTTCTGAAACCAGAACTAGATCCATCTTATGGTCCTAATATTAAGAACCAAATTTATGCAAGTTTGCCACCTTAATCATAGAGTTTTAGATTAAACTGAAAATTTGAGAAAGCTGCCTGATCAAATGGCTTTGAAGTTTAATGCCTGTTTTTAGAAGTAAAACTTTAATGCCTTTAGCAATCCATAGCCAGATGCCTTATACCAAGCACTGAGGTTTTGGAAAAGTGACAAAAGCACCACTAAAGTAGAAATGATTCCTTCTTATTAACTCACTTTTTTTTCTGCTTTATAGAGGAGACTTAGGGGAGAAAAATGTTTGTTTGCTTGGTTTTTGTCTTGCTCAAAAGAAACTTCTACTTGGGTCTTTAATGCAATAACATAGCTTGTTTAAAGCTTCAGATTCACTGTGAGTTTCCTTGTGAAATGTTAGAATACTGAAATCACATATTAGAAGAAAATAAAAGGGAAGACATTCAAAATTATATGACTTTTAAAGATTTTTAAATAGATGGTTAGCACATAGGGAAACGATAGTTTCTTATTCATAGAAGCTAATGGGTCGTTTTCTAGTGCAAGAGAACTAATGTTTCTGGAAGCTGAGAGATGGAAGAGTTTTGCATCTCTTGCAGCGAGAAATCCAGCATTCCCTTGGGATTGCAAAGCTTCACAGCTGGATGTTGTCTGCCTTCCTTAGTTGTACACTTGAGTGCTTGATGGGGCTCATCTGCAAGGTCAAACTGGGAGGAGAGGATGGTGGCTGAGTTAGACTTCAGAAACCTGAACAGCTTCTTGAAAAGAAATAGTCCTGGTTGCTCACAGGAGGATTACTGAGCATCATCCAGGCAGAGGCTGTGTTACTGTCTAGAGAGAATGATGCAGGTTTGCTGGCATGGTCCATAGAACTTAATAATTCTTTGAATATAATTGAGATTATACTTCTACACATTCTGTTCAGAATTATTGGAAAATATTGTTCAAAACTCTTTCAAATGAATATTTTAAGATGCTGAATGATATCACATGGAGACCTTGTCCTAGGGAATTGTTGCTAGCAACCTGAGAGGAGGTCATGGTCCTGGCCTAGGAGGTAGTGAAGTTCTTCAGAAGTTAATAGCTGGTTCCAATGCATTTCATATCATTTCCAGTAGACCTGTGGAGATTTTTTGGCATATTGATCAGGCTTTTGAAATCATGTTTCTGATACTGATGTTCACTTATGGCTACTCATATTTTCAAAGTATCTTACATTCCCTTAACTTCACATGAAATTCTTTCCCTGTAGCATTGACCCTATGAAACACCAAAGTAGTACCAGCACCACTGAAGCAATTCAGGTGAATTCAAATACCTGAGAAACATTGTCTTAAACCCTTACCTAAGTCTAATACTTCATGAATTTATCAGATAACAAATATTATCAAGAAATAGCATATCTCACAACTCAATAAGCAGTTTCTTTAAAGGAGCTCCTAAGGATATAGGATCATTACTAGGTACATACAGGTATATGCTGCTAGAAGTTATCTCTGTGTCTTTATAGATAATAGAGCTCGAGTTTATATTGCATAGTTTGTCAGTAATGCTTCTAGATTTTCTCTTTTCGTCCTAGATTTCTGGATGTCAATTATGTATGAGGAGCAAATCAGTTCATAACCTGAGAGTAAGTACTGTGATACAAATTTATACATTGCTCTGAAATGCCAAGATCTTTTTGCCATTTCCAAAACAGAAAGTGGCAAACTTAGTTAAAACTTCTAAGCTCTTTTAATCTGTTTTGTTTAAATCTCCAGCTATGTTTCATTACAGGACTTTGGAAAATATTTTGTAACAGTGCAATAGTTCTGATAATAGCTCAATATAAGATATCATAGAAAAAAAAAATCAACAATTATGCTTCCCACCCAAACCTTTTCTTAGAGGCAGTATTAGACATTTTCAATGGCGTTTTACTCCCACTATTTCCAGAGAGAGTTTTATCATTGACTTGAAGGGAGGCAATGTTTAACCCCTTAAGATTTGCATTAACAGAGAGAAGAAGTTCAGTGGATTTTGGACTGAAATGTAGTTGTTATAAATAAGCACAGTTCTATTTAACCAGAATTGAGTAGCTCCCAGTTCACCAGAACAGAGGTTCTCATCCTCTGCTTGCCACATCCTCCCTCTGCCCAAGACTGCTCAGGTGCTATGAAAAAGAAATTCACTGATTATAAAGGAATTGTTGCACTCTGCTGCAGGCAATGCACAGGCTGAAACGTGATAGTCATGGCCCTGGCACAATGCCGACGGGAAGCCAGGAGCTGTCAGAAAGGTCAGCATTTCAATAACATGCCTGTCCATTTCCAATGCTCATTGCATTCCCTTCTCCTGGTCTGTCCTTTCCTTTCCATACTCCTCTGGAGCAAATGTGTCCTCTCAACAGACCTTCCTGGACAACAAAATGTAATAAGTCAATAAATGAGGAAAGTTTCAAAGTCAGAAATATCCTTCAAAACATGGAAGGAGATATGTTTTGAATCATGAACACTCTGGACTGTTGAGCTATCTCAGGCAGTTTTCCTTCTTACTCTGAAATGATTTGCTAATTCCCTCTTCGTCCTCTGCATACATGACAGTTCTTCCACAGATGCTACTTCAAATGAAGCATTTATAAGGTGTGATTGATCAGGTTTAGGTCTGAAATTTAGTCCACTGCATTTAAAATACTTGAGAGTTGTGCTCTGATTTGTGCCTGCAAAATTATATATAAAATTAGGTCAGGACAGCAGTTCTCACCTGATTTTCAGGCTTGCCTGTGAGCATCAGAATGTTATGCACACTTGTGCTGTGGGAGCTCACTTTAGGCTGTGATATCTGTTTGAGGAGCTGGATGTGTAGCAGGGTTATCGCCTCCTGAACCCAGTCAGACCAACTTG